>SEYY01024965.1:82500-92500 GCA_009176605.1 Armadillidium nasatum
ATATTAAAATTTTTAACATTTTTATTATTATTGCTATTATTATTATTATTATTATTATTATTATTATTTTATTATTATCATCATTAATAATATTATCATTTTTAATATTATCATTACTATTATTACTATTATCATTATTATTATTATTATTATTATTATTATTATTATTATTATTATTATTATTATTATTATTATTATTATTATTATTATTATTATTATTTCAGCTATTATACATTTATCTTAATTTTCAGCCGGCCAAGAAAGCTCCCAAATACGATGGACAAGTTCGAAAAGCTGAGCAAGATAGGAGAAGGTTCTTACGGGATGGTTTACAAATGTCGCAACAGAGAGACTGGCCAAATTGTCGCTATTAAAAAATTTATGGAGACGGAAGAAGATACTCTTATTAGGAAAATAGCCCTAAGAGAAATTAAAATGCTTAAGGTATTGATTACTTCCTCTCTTTATATATATATATATATATATATATATATATATATATATATATATATATATATATATATATATATATATATATATATATATATATATATATATATATATATATATATATATATATATATATATATATATATATATATATATATATATATATATATATATATATATATATATATATATATATATATATATATATATATATATATATATATATATATATATATATATATATATATATATATATATATAGATGCAAAGTTTTACTAAAAAATTATTACATAAACATATAAAACTTAAAAAGAAATTGAGTGGAAGAAGATAGGGGGGGTGGATGGGGGAGATGGGGTGATGTGGGAGATAGGGGGATGGGGGATTTAAAGTACATAAAATCCAACGTGATAGCAAAATTTAGCGATGAAAATAAATATATTGTTTATTGAACTTTAAAAACCATATGTTTTTATTAAATGCCTAATAATAATAATAATAATAATAATAATAATAATAATAATAATAATAATAATAATAATAATAATAATAATAATAATAATAATAATAATAATAATAATAATAATAAAGTAATAGATTAGACTACCACTATGAGACTTGTCATGTGCTATTTTTGACAACCTAAGCATGTGTTACTTGTGAACAGTTTGAATATGTATTTTTCCTGACCAATTATCTAAAACCCAAAATTTACTACTGGTCAACTAAAATGTAAATAAGAAAACGGACGCAAGAACGCTAAATATATAATATAACTTCATAAAAGATATCTATGTACATAAACCAACAGACACATTCAAATATCAAGGCGGACTCGGGAATGCTAGAAAACACTGGTGCAAACCTTTGTGTTAGCAATGATCAAGCAGCCGTTAATTGCATGCCATTCTTTCAGCAAGAAGATGAGTGTGTCAGATTCATTTACAGAATTGCTATCAAGTATATTATTATAATTATTATTATTATTATTATTATTATTATTATTATTATTATTATTATTATTATTATTATTATTATTATTATTATTATTATCATTATTATTATTATTATTGTTGCTGTTTTTATTATCATAATTCTAATTATTATTTGTATTAATTTTTATTATTAACAATAATCTTATTATTATAAGTATTATTATTATAATTATTATTATTATTATTATTATTATTATTATTATTATTATTATTATTATTATTATTATTATTATTATTATTATTATTATTATTATTATTATTATTATTACTATTATTATCATCATTTTACTATTGTTATCGTCATATTACTATTATTATTATTATTATTATTATTATTATTATTATTATTATTATTATTATTATTATTATTATTATTATTATTATTATTATTATTATTATTATTATTATTATTGACGAATAGGCATACAGTCTGTTTGGTAATAAAAATGGGCTTTCCCCTCCATTCGATGTTTTAAAAGTATCTATAGAAACTCACGACCTTCGAACGAAAACCTGATTTATTAAGTTTCGACGTATTTATACCATTAAGTCTTTCTGTTATATATATATATATATATATATATATATATATATATATATATATATATATATATATATATATATATATATATATATATATATATATATATATATATATATATATATATATATATATATATATATATATATATATATATATATATATATATATATATATATATATATATATATATATATATATATATATATATATATATATATATATATATATATATATATATATATATATATATATATATATATATATATATATATATATATATATATATATATATATATATATATATATATATATATATATATATATATATATATATATATATATATATATATATATATATATATATATATATATATATATATATATATATATATATATATATGTATATATATATATATATATATATATATATATATATATATATATATATATATATATATATATATATATATATATATATATATATATATATATATATATATATATATATATATATACATGTGTTGTGTGTTCGTGTTTGCTGTTCTGTAAGGTTTGAATATATTCAAATATTGATTTTTATTATTACTTATTTTCAGCTTCTCAAACATCCTCATTTAGTCAATTTAATCGAAGTATTTCGAAGAAAGAAAAAACTTCATCTGGTATTTGAATACTGTGAATTAACTCTCCTTAATGAATTAGAAAAATATCCAAAAGGGTAAGGGTGAAATATGAAATATTAAAAGTTCTTCTATTTAATAGGACTAAGACTACTATTACTACTATATATATATATATATATATATATATATATATATATATATATATATATATATATATATATATATATATATATATATATATATATATATATATATATATATATATATATATATATATATATATATATATATATATATATATATATATATATATATATATATATATATATATATATATATATATATATATATATATATATATATATATAATAAAACAATAATAGGTTTTTAGAGTAGAGCAAACATCAGTCAGAATTGTACTCAATAATTTATGTTTGTTTTGAACTATTTTCTTGCTTCTACGAAAAGTATAGGTTTTGAATGCTTAAGCTACATATAAATATATATATATATATATATATATATATATATATATATATATATATATATATATATATATATATATATATATATATATATTATATATATATATATATATATATATATATATATATATATATATATATATATATATATATATATATATATATATATATATATATATATATATATATATATATATATATATATATATATATATATATATATATATATATATATATATATATATATATATATATATATATATATATATATATATATATATATATATATTTTTTTTTTTTTTTTTTTTTTTTTTTTTTTTTTTTTTTTATTTTTTTTTCCAATTTTTTTTATTGAATAAAATATATGGAATGTATGAACAAACTCTGTATTGACATCAAATAACAATATGTTGGAAACTGAAAAATAGATTTTTTATATTTTTTGTCGCCTAAAATCTTAACAGATGAAAGAATTTTAAAATACATATTCCAGAAACATTTCTAATTTTACCTTAAATATATATTATAAGGTTCTTTTTTGTATTATTATTATTATTATTATTATTATTATTATTATTATTATTATTATTATTTATTATTATTATTATTATTATTATTATTATTATTATTATTATTATTATTATTATATTATTGTTATTGTTGTTATTATTATTATTATTATTATTATTATTATTATTATTATTATTATTATTATTATTATTATTATTATTATTATTATTATTATTGCTGTTATTATTATTATTATTATTATTATTATTATTATTATTATTATTATTATTATTATTATTATTATTATTATTATTATTATTATTATTATTATTATTATTATTATTATTATTATATTATTATTATTATTATTATTATTATTATTATTATTATTATTATTTTTATTATTGTTGTTTTATTAATTTTTATTTTTATTATTATTATTTTAAAATATTTTTAGGAACATTTAAATAATATTGGTACCAATACCTTTGAATTATGTCTTTAAATTTGAAATTAAAATTTTTCCTATATTTTCCTCTCCAGATATCCCCACCATCCAACAAAAAGGATAATATTTCAACTTTTAAAGGCCATTCAATTCTGCCATTCTCAAAATGTGATACATAGAGATGTCAAACCAGAAAATATATTGCTAACAAAAGATGGAGTTCTAAAATTATGTGATTTTGGATTCGCCAGAACCCTCGGTAGCTATGATAATAATTATATTTATATTTGTTATTTTAATTAAAAACTATAATAATTTTAGTAATATTATTAATTAGTATTTAATAATAATTTCTTCTTTAAGAAATTTTTAGGTTAATCTTTCTTTTTCTTATTATTCTTCCTTTTTATCTTTTATCTAATTTTTTATTCTAATTATTTTTCATTAGTTTGATTTTCTATTAGAGTTTCTCTTTAAAAGATAAAATTTTCAAAATTTAATTTTGATGTTTAATATTTATTTTTAATTTTTTTTTTTTTTTTTATTTTCTTTCTATATTTATTGATTCATATGGGGAATTTTATTTAATTATTTACAAAAAAAAAAAAATATTCAAACTTTTCCTAAATGCCGATGAAGGAAAATTTTACTTCGATCTAACTTTTATAGGGCCAGAAGATAATCTTACAGACTATGTAGCAACTAGATGGTACAGAGCACCAGAGTTATTAGTCGGAGACACCCATTACGGCCCGGCAGTTGATATATGGGCAATAGGTTGCGTAATGGCTGAACTCGTACTGGGGGAAGCTCTTTGGCCCGGGAGATCAGATTTGGATCAACTTTACTTAATAAAAAAAACTCTTGGTAATTTTCAAGTTGAATTATATTCTTTACTCTGACATATTTAACGTCAGGTATATACAGTGGAACTTGATTTGCACTCTGTTCTAATTTTCTGAGAAAATGAAAAAAAAATTTTATTGATAAAGTATTTTTATATATTAGTTAATATATATTAACCAATGCGATTTTAATATACTGAAAGACGTTCTCTGGAAATTATGCTTTGATTATCTTATTAAAACAATTAATATCAATATGTGGTACATAATATATTGTAAATATAATGAAATTTGAAAATAGTAAAACAGATTTAAATTTTTTAGTTAAAAGATTTTTTTTTACATATTTAATGTAAAGTTTTTTGATAAATATATTAAATCATTTGATTAGTCCTCGAGACAAAAAAAAACAAACAAAAAAAAAAAAAAAAAAAAAAAAAAAAAAAACAAACAAAAACAAAAACAAAACAAAAAAAAACAAAAAAAAACAAAGGCATATAATTTCGATTTAGTCTTTTTTTTCTGAGTTTCATTATTAATAATAAAGATGAAATGCTACACATTTTCCAAAAATAATATTTCCATCTCATTTTAGGTGATTTGTTACCTCAGCATATGCAAATCTTTCAAAAAAATGAGTTTTTCCAAGGAACTAGAATTCAAGAGCCAACTGCAATAGAGCCACTAAAAGATAGAATGCCTCCAAATTTTGCCGCTGATGGAGTTAACTTTTTGGAGGTAAAGTAAAATCTTAACTTCTTGTTAATTTTTCTTATTTATTTATAATTTTATTAGTAAGGTTTGTTAAAAAATAGAGCTAACACTCAGGAATAAAGCTGTAAAACTGCGCATCATTTTCAATGTAATATCTTACAGAGATGTTTAGACAAAGATCCAGCAATGCGATGGACAGCAACTCAACTTTTAAATCATGAGTACTTCATGGGATTCACTTTTCAACTTCCAGAAAAAGAAATTGAAAATTTTCAGAGAATACAACGGGTAAAAAAAAAAAAAAAAAAAAAAAAAAAAAAAAAAAAAACTAACTAACTCTATAATGTTTATAAAATACAAAGATACTCTTAATATTGAAAATAAAATCTTAAAATAAATTCTGAAATAAATGTTGTAAAATATTTATTTATATGCCTTAAATAGATATATTGTTCTTACAGAATTCAAGTGTATCTGGCTCCATGTTATTTCCTCAACTTCAAGCATCTCAATCACCAGGTCCAACAAATTCATACTCAACAAGCTCATCACCGGAAATTAGACCGAACTATTACAAACCACACACAAAACTAGATCACTTACCCAATATATGACAGAATGGTTTCGACCTAATGGCTGCTCCAATCTTACCCAACATGGTACCGGCACCCCAGCCGGTGGTAAGACGGTACAAGAAGGCAGCAACTCATCCAATCCTAAACAAAGGACCCAATAATCTTTCTAGGTCCACACCGCTTCTTACTACGCCAGATCTCTATTCTATCTTGTATAGAAAATATAGTGCTAAATAATTTGCTCTATAAGGAGGCCTTGCTATTAGGTTGAAACTATTCTTTACCTTAATTATTATTATTATTATTATTATTATTATTATTATTATTATTATTATTATTATTATTATTATTATTATTATTATTATTATTATTATTATTATTATTATTATTATTATTATTATTATTATTATTATTATTATTATTATTATTATTATTATTATTATTATTATTATTATTATTATTATTATTATTATTATTTTTATTATTTTTATTATTATTTTTATTTTATTATTAGTTATTATTATTATTATTATTATTATTATTATTATTATTATTATTATTATTATTATTATTATTATTATTTCAGCAGACTAAAATGACGGGGAAACTTTTGTCTTCCCTGTATTATTTCTTTCATAGAGGAAGAAAGCCATGTGTGATGTTTACTATTATTTATTATTATATTATTATTATTGTTATTATTATTATTATTATTATTATTATTATTATTATTATTATTATTGTTATTATTATTGTATTTTGAGTAACAAATTTCTGTTTACGCTTTATTATATATATATATATATATATATATATATATATATATATATATATATATATATATATATATATATATATATATATATATATATATATATATATATATATATGTACTTGTGGATCTAGATTCATATTGTTGCACATACATTAATAAAGTATATAGATTAGTTTTGTTTTATAATTTCGAGTATCAATTCCTTCCATAGTGAACATCTCTCTCAGATGAAATATTCTCGAATTGTAAGAGAAAAAAAGCTGTGTGAGAGAGAGAGAGAGAGAGAGAGAGAGAGAGAGAGAGAGAGAGAGAGAGAGAGAGAGAGAGAGAGAGAGAGAGATAGTTGCAGTAAAACGAGAGAGAGAGAGAGAGAGAGAGAAAGATAGTTGCAATAAAACGAAAAATGAGAGAGTGAGAGAGAGAGAGAGAGAGAGAGAGAGAGAGAGAGAGAGAGAGAGAGAGAGAGAGAGAGAGAGAGAGAGAGAGAGAGAGAGAGAGAGAGAGAGAGAAAGAGAGAGAGAGAAAGGGAGAAAGGTTACTTCTTCTCCCACTGGATGAAAGATTCTACAGGCAAGTGTTGACTGAATTAAGAGACATGTTATTCACTTTTGGGACCCTCAGATATAATATTTCATATTAAAAACTGAAATTCGGGTTTTTGATTAATCTACAATGTTAGAAGTGGTTGCCAAATTGCTTATATTGTTAACTAGCCTTTGTTACTAACTGATCATAAATTAAAATACAATATTCAAAATTTCCGAAAGTGAAACAAACATTCAATATTAAAGCATTAACAATATCAGAGCTATAATAAAAGTTAATTTAATTAAAATTGAAAAAAAAAAAAATCTCAAAATTCATTTCACAGCAATACTCGAAATCAAAACGTGAAGATTAGAGAGAGAGAAAGAGAGAGAGAGAGAGAGAGAGAGAGAGAGAGAGAGAGAGAGAGAGAGAGAGAGAGAGAGAGAGAGAGAGAGAGGAATTTCATTGGCAGAAGGATTTTAATTGACAAAATTTTTATTTTTGACTCACAAAAATAATGAGTGGCAACTGTCTTGTATAGGAATTTCTATGGACAACAAAATCATATTACAGTATATGATAATGGACCAGATAAGAATTAAAACTCTTTCGACGATGGTCAGATATTTCCTACACCAAGATAATTTTACGATTTTCTAGATAATTTATAATAAATTATAAGGACGTAGAAATTATTATAATGAAGTTGCTCTTTTTAAGAAAAGATTTTTGATTGATTAGTATTATTGGATAGTAATCTAAAAAGTTAGAAAGAATGAGTTTCAACTTCTTTACAGTATAAATAAAAACCAATCTTTAATCAAGGATTTATTGTTTTATGTTTTTTCAGTTTTCTTGTTCTTATTTTATTGTTGTTGTTGTTGTTGTTGTTGTTCTTCTTCTTCTTCTTCTTCTTCTTCTTCTTCTTCTTCTTCTTCTTCTTCTCTCTTGCTGTTGGTGCTGCTGTTGTTGTTATTTTTCTTCTTCTTCTTCTTCTTCTTCTTCTTCTTCTTCTTCTTCTTCTTCTTCTTCTTCTTCTTCTTCTTCTTCTTCTTCTTCTTCTTCTTCTTCTTATTATTATTATTATTATTATTATTATTATTATTATTATTATTATTATTATTATTATTATCATTATTATTATTATTATTATTATTATTTTGTTGTTTTTTTTTTTTTTTTTTTTTTTTTTTTTTTTTTTTTTTTGTTGTTGTTGTTGTTGTTGTTGTTGTTGTTGTTGTTGTTGTTCTTCTTCTTCTTCTTCTTCTTCTTCTTCTTCTTCTTCTTCTTCTTCTTCTTCTTCTTCTTCTTCTTCTTCTTCTTCTTCTTCTTCTTCTTCTTCTTCTTCTTCTTCTTCTTCTTCTTCTTCTTCTTCTTCTTCTTCTTCTTCTTCTTCTTCTTCTTCTTCTTCTTCTTCTTCTTCTTCTTCTTCTTCTTCTTCTTCTTCTTCTTCTTCTCTCTTGTTATTGTTGTTGATGTTGTTGTTGTTGTTGCTGCTGTTCTTCTTTTTCTTCTTCTTGCTGTTGTTGTTGTTATTTTGTTGTTATTATTATTTTGTTGTTGTTGTTGTTGTTGTTGTTCTTCTTCTTCTTCTTCTTCTTCTTCTTCTTTCTTCTTCTTCTTCTTCTTCTTCTTCTTCTTCTTCTTCTTCTTCTTCTTCTTCTTCTTCTTCTTCTTCTTCTTCTTCTTCTTCTTCTTCATCTTCTTCTCTCTTTCTTTTTCTTCTTCTTTCTTCTTCTTCTTCTTCTTCTTCTTCAATATATAATAAAAATTATCACAAAAAAATAATCATGAAAGTTTTAATCATTATTTTAGGGTCGACATTTTTTTTTATGTTAATTAAAATGTCCCAAAAAATAATTTATGTATTTTTTCTTCAAATAAAACGAATTGTTGTTCTATTAAATAAATTTTTGGGAGGCTTATATTTTAGTGCAGACTTAAAAAAAAAAAAAAATTTATTTGAGAAACAACAAAACATTTCGGTTACTTTTTACCATTTTACTTGTAATATAAATTTTATTTTTATTTTAATTTATAGATTCATGAATCACGTACAGCCTGCTTAGTGAGATATTTAAAATAGCTAGAAATAATAAAGACAACTAATGGACATTAAATACAATCGCATCTTGGACTGATAATTCATAAATTGTTTTCTCGTATGAAGACAAGTTTCTATATTAATAATAAAGTCTATGATTTATAAAACCATGTTATTTTAACTCCTAATGTAAAAAAAAAAAAAAAAAGTAAATAAATAAAGGTGAGGAACGAATGACATAAAAAAAAGAATTAAAATTAAAATGAAAGAAGATGTCAGTAACTAGTGCCAAAGTTATTATTTCTAATCTAATATTTCAACTAGTGGAAATATTTTCAACAGTTTAAAGTTAGTAAGTTTTCTTTAAGTTTTGTGATTTGTAATTCATCTTTATAAAAATGCATATTTCAATAAACAAATATTGTGTTCGCATGTAAATGGAGTATAAATAGTAATAACAATGA
>SEYY01024966.1:0-62500 GCA_009176605.1 Armadillidium nasatum
TTTTTATGCGAATTGTAGATCAAGATTGAGGGTGAAGAGGGAAGTATCGGAATGGGTTAGCATAGGAGTGGGATTGAGAGGTGTGTAATGTCGTCATGGTTATTTAATCTATTGACGGATGGTGCAGTTAGAGAAATGGAGAGAGAAGGGAAGGGTATTAGGTTGAGAAATATGGAGGGTGAATGGGATGTGAATGCTTTACTTTTTGCAGATGATGCTGTGTTGGTGGCAGAATTTGGAGAAAAGTTGAGAATACTTGTGAGAAAGTTTGAGGGGAAATGTGCAAACATGAGATTGAAAGTCAATTTATCGAAGAGTAAAGTTCTGAGGATTGGAGGTGGGGATGAGGAGATGTGGAGGGAGGAATGGGGGGTGTAGAAGTGGGTGGAAGGAAACTTGAGGAGGTGGATGAATTCAAATATCTAGGAATGTTGGTGGAAGGTAAGGGTGGGACGGAAAAAGAAATAAATAGAGTGGTAGAGGGAATGAAAGTGTTGGGAGGCCTAAGAGAAGTATGGAAGAAAGGAAAAATTTCGAAATAAATAAATATAAGAAATGTTTGAAAGCATGTGTTTACCTTCTGTAATATATGGGTGCGAAACATGGATGATAAGTGCTCGGGCGAGGAAAAGTTTGAATGTCTTTGAGATGAAAGGTTTGAGAGCGACATGTGAATTGAGAAGGATTGATAGGATTAGAAATGAAAGAATAAGGGAGATGTGTAAATGGAAGAGAGGTGTAGTTGATAGAGCGGAAGAGGGTGTACCAAAATGGTTTGGAATATATGTGTAGAATGAATGAGGACAGAATGGTGAGCAAGGTCAGAGTAGGGGATGGGGGTAGGAGAAGGCCAAACTGGAGATGGATGGATGGAGTGAGAGATTTTGGGGGAAAGGAATTTGAGTTTAGAAGAGGGTAGAAGACTTGTGGAGGACAGAGTGAGATGGAGGGCGGTGTTGAAAGAGATTGAAAGGTAAGAATGGGTATGTTTGTAAGGGAATTGTGGCGGGCACCACCCCACGAAAGTGGGAAAGGTTATAGTGAAATATATATATATATATATATATATATATATATATATATATATATATATATATATATATATATATATATATATATATATATATATATATATATATATATATATTTAGGGTTATGACTACAGAGCTTTTTTTTAAATTTCGAACTGCCTGCTATGTCATGGGGTGAATGTCTACATAATAAACATTATGGTAAAGCTCATTTTTTATTTCATTGAAAAAAGTTGCCCCAGGCTGCCAATTTAAAATTTTCATTTCACGCTCAAGTAGAGAAATTTTTTTTCAGTGTGGAAATTACTCTCGTGAGAGGTGGATGTTCAACGTGCATATCAGTTTCGAAATTTTGGTGCTTTATTTATATAAATAACAAGGCCTAAGATTTATATTCCTTATTTTTTAATTTTATTGTTAGAAAGTTAATCATTTTTAATTAATTTCTCGTTTTATATTTCAGATTAACTGTATAATAAAAATTTGTAATTGTAATCGAACTCAATAGTTTAGTGTAATGGCTGACTTTAAGTCACGTGATACAATAGACAAGAATGCTAAAATTTGGACCAAAAACTTGCCAATTACGACTAAAAGACATAAAATAAATTTGCCAAGAATTGCCCCATGAACGTACGTGAGTTCCTGCAACATTATCAACATTTTTCAATTGGTCCACTGTCGCCTGCAATTGCAACCCTGTTGCATTTGCGGCGATGGTGGACCATCGCCGCAAATGCAACAGGGTTGCAATTGCAGGCGACAGTGGACGAATTGAAAAATGTTGATAATGTTGCCAAAAAAAAAAAAAAAAATTTTTTTTGCAAAAAAAAGGGGTTAAAATGGGGGTCAAAAGGGGTGAGGGGGTCAAGCCCCCAATGTTGCAAAAAAAATTTTTTTTGCGAAAAAAAGGAGTCAAAAGGGGCGTGAAAGGGTTAAAAAGGTTACCTTCAAAGAAAGATGTTCTAGGATGTTACCATACACTACTTGAAAATGAAAAATCGAAGCAAAAACGAATTAAAATTATTCATGAGGAATTAATTAATTTATGGAAGAAAATGAGTTTTCCCATACTTAGTGAGCAAGCAATCATTGCTCGCATTAAAAAACTAATATGAGAATATGAGAGAAATAAGCGATATCCAAAACAAGAATTTAAGAAGACATTAAATTCTGTTTTTGACATTACAAAGACAGAAGGACAATGGTTGTGTCAAGAAGACAAGAAAGTTTATGAAAAGCAGATCGAATTTGAAGGCAAAATAGGGTACACAACCCATAAACCAGCTCCATTTTCCTCGATTCATCCATCAAAAGGGAAGAGATTAACTACAAAAATTACTAGACTGTGCCAAAAGATGATATAGATGACATATCAAGTACTTCAACCTCCGATTCAGATACCAGTTCTAATGTAAGCGTCTATGAATGTCCCCCTAAGGCAAAAAAGAAATATTGTACGTCTGTGGCAACCTCATTAGTTACTGACCTATCATTTTCAACTAATAAAGCATCAAAAGTTTGTTTAGCTCTTGCACAAGAGGGAATAAATCTACCATCCCCTTCACAGTCTGGAATATTTAGACGTATGATTAAATGTGGAGAAGATCTAACTTTGAAAATAAAAAATCTTCTTGCAAAAGAGAAAGATTACTGTTTGCATTTTGATGGAAAAAGACTACCGACAGAAAAAGGAAACATAAAGCAACAAGAAGACTATCAGGTTGTATTCCTTCAAAGTCCCACCAAATAAATCAAATTAGGAGTAATTGTGAAAGTGGTTCAGCAGAAAATATATTTAAAGGAATTTGTACTATTATTGATGACTATGATGCATGCTCTAGTATCAAAATGATCATTTGTGATACTACTGTTGTAAATACTGGCCATAAGAATGGGGTTGTAGTTAGAATACAGCAAAAAATGTTACAAATGGGTTTAAATATGCCTCAGTACATAGGCTGCCAACACCACGTTTTGGATAGAATACTAAAACATGTTCTTGACTTCTATCGTAATAAGCATACCACAGGTCCTAATTTAAATTATGCATTTATAGATGAGATAACTGAAGGTATGAGGTCTTGAAAGGATCGTATACTCCAGAGGTAGAGATGCTCGTAGTGGAAAATCCTGGATGGAGGGATGATTTTAGGTTCCTTTATATTCTTTGCCTTGCATTTCGGCAATACAAAGAAAATCGCAAATTACCGAAAATAATTTGGCAATCTCTACCATCTATTCATAGTGCTCGATGGAATTCCAGAGCAATTTATTTCCTTATTGCTTATTTTCTGTTACCCAACTGGAGAGAAATACTGGAAACTCCAGTTACTTTCATTGCTTTTGGTTGGCAGGAAGTATGGTTTTCTAACCAAAGGTTTAATAATGAAATATATGACAAGTTCCTGTCAAATATTAAAGAAACAAAGTGCCGAACTGCTAAAAAATGTTTTAAAACTCATTGGTCTAAGGAAAATTCTGTTATAGATATACCGCGATCAAATATTATAGCTGAAAGAGGAATTAAGCTAATGGAAGAATTAAGCAAAACTTGTAAAACCGATGAGTATCTAAACATCAAATTTGTATCCAAAAACAACTTTTAATTATTATCTAGCTTTTAGTAGTAAGTACAGAGCTATTTGTTATTTTAAAAAAGGAAATAAAATTATTCTTTGCTGTTTCATCTCTTATTTTGCAAAATTAAATCAACAACACTATATTAAAAATTTTAAGTCTAACCCTGGGGAAACTTTTTTCACAATTAAGATATATCATCAACATATTCTTATTTAGTGTCAAAAAGTTCATCGATTCACACTGCAGGGTAATAAATTTTTTTTGTCATAACCCTAATATATATATATATATATATATATATATATATATATATATATATATATATATATATATATATATATATATATATATATATATATATATATATATATATATATATATATATATATATATATATATATATATATATATATATATATATATATATATATATTATATATATATATATATATATATATATATTATATATATATATATATATATATATATATATATATATATATATATATATATATATATATATATATATATATATATATATATATATATATATATATATATATATGGTGGGAAGATTAGAGGTCTGCATATGATCCACCAGAGCTGGAAAATATAAATTCTTATCTAGAACAGAGGCCGATATGTCCACATACACGACGGTTAGCATTTGCAAATCAAGACAAGTTTTAAAACTAGTATCCCTGACTTGTAAGAGTAATCCTAACGGTTAAGTTTGAGGTGAAAGAGTGTAAATTGACAAGTAATACTATCTCTTCTCGAAAGTGTAGATATGCTATTGGAAAGTTCAGAAGAGTCGTGTTACTTTTCAGCAAATATGTATTGTAAAGTTCATGAACTGACGAATGAAACTCCCATTCAAAATAAATAACTTTTATTGTGAAAAGCTTTAAAAGATATCATAGAACACCCAACCTCTTACAGATAGGTTTCGTGAAATCAATTTTGATTACAATAAATGGAAATAAGAATTTATCTGAGTATTCCTACCTTGACTTAAAGATTGGATTTAAATTAATTTATGCTCGGCAACGACCTCTCAGATAAGCATAACACAAAAGACAAGGCATAGTAAAAAAGTCCTAAAGTTTAATAGGTTCTATTACCGAAAATCAAACTGTCCAAATGACCATTTTCATAATATCCAAAAGAGAGTATATTTAAAGTTTCCGTAATTAATTCCTTACTCTCTATTACAGTCACATTTAGGAAAACATTCTTTCTTTATAATTTCATACATTAAACAAAACTACACAAACAGCATCCAATTTCCAACCAAGTCTTTTCATCGTCACTTCCCACCCAAATTTCCTAAGCAAGATTCAAATAAGTTTTATTGAAATCTTATCATTACTCAAATCACCTGTAAAAGAGATAAATTCAAAATATATAAACACGCTGGGTTATCATCCTGCACAAAATATTTCGATCATTTAGTGATTAACAGGAACTCTCCGAAAGGATAGCAGCTTATATATATATATATATATATATATATATATATATATATATATATATATATATATATATATATATATATATATATATATATATATATATATATATATATATATCAGACCACTTTGATATCCATAAATATTTCAAAAACTACTATACGTACGTTAAAAAGGATAACATTTTTGGAATCCTTGAAGAATTTTGATAAAGAAAATAATAAAAGATGTGAAAATAAGTTAAAAAAAACTGTTTTGTACGATAATTAAGAAAAAAATCTGTCATTATTGTTATTATTATTAATTTTTTTTAACGAACCCAGTTCGACTTTTTAACCTGACGATCGAAGATTGCCGTGGGAAAGTTGCCGTAGGATCGTAGCCTACTGCCATATTACACCAAATATATATATATTTAACATTTTTGTTACAATTTTATACGCAAATTTAACCTACTGCAAATTCTCGGAATTTGACTCATAAAAAGACGCTGCCAGACGTACGATGTCGTCCATCACATTAAAAAAGTATAAATTACGTAGTTATTAAAATTAATGTTTTTTTTTTAATTCCCAATTTTTCCTTATCAAAATTCTTCAAGGATTCAAAAAATGTTATCCTATTTAACGTACGTTTAGTAGTTTTTTAGATATTTAAGAAGGCTAAAGTGCAGTCTGGCTATATATATATATATATATATATATATATATATATATATATATATATATATATATATATATATATATATATATATATATATATATATATATATATATATATATATATATAGAAAGAGAGAGAGAGAGAGAGAGCCTATACTGTGTGTATATATATATATATATATATATATATATATATATATATATATATATATATATATATATATATATATATATATATATATATATATATATATATATATATATATATATATATATATATATATATATATATATATATATATATTCTTTTAAGATTTGGGAAACTAAGGGGAAATACAATTGGGAATAGTTAAAAATGGGGAACAAAAGATATACCAGAGCTATTGAAAAAAAAATTAGAAAATAATTTGTAAATAATCTTGCCAGATAAACGAAAATACTTAAACAACAACAAACAACAACAACATACAAACAGCGAACTCACTTTCATTTATTATATTATTTAATGGCAAATATTATGGAGGCTTCATTAAAAATATTTAGGAAAAGAACTAAATAGGCTTGCAAGCGAGAGTTGAGCTTAATTAAGTGGAAACCGCCATAGATTTCTCTGGGAGTGAAGGGAGGGAGGGTAGAGGGGATAAAGTATATGATCTTTCTAAAATTCCATACAAATGGTCTTCAGTCCTTCACTCCCACAAATAAGTCAATCACAGCATTATAATATGAAATATATATGTAATAAAAATACATTAATAATTAACCGTGTGATCTTAAAAATTTTCCATTGTGGTTCTTGTGCGGTTTAAAATCAAGGAAGGGGGGAACCATGGCCCTCCCTTTTCCCCCTATAACGGAACACAACACACACACACACACACACATATATATATATATATATATATATATATATATATATATATATATATATATATATATATATATATATATATATATATATATATATATATATATATATATATATATATATATATATCAGAGGTGGGAGCACGTTATTTTTATGTTAGTTCGCAGTTCGCAATTCCGCTAACTTTGTTGGGCTTTCCGCAATTCGCAATTTTGCAACTTTTTTTTCCGCGCCATTGAAGTTCGCCACAGTCCGCTAACCCTTTATTGGTAGTTGAAAACATAATTTCCAATAAAATTACCTTACAATTTATATATTTTAATATTATTTTTGTTTTCTAACCATTGTTATATATATATATATATATATATATATATATATATATATATATATATATATATATATATATATATATATATATATATATATATATATATATTATATATACATATATATATATATATATATATATATATATATATATATATATATATATATATATATATATATATATATATATATATATATATATATATATATATATATATATATATATATATATATATATATATATATATATGGGATGGAGCGATACCAAAATTTTTACCGATACCTAAAAATTACCAGATACCGATACCGGTATCGGTATCGGAAAATATGCCGATACTACTACCGATACCGATACCGATACTTTACTCTTATCCAAAAATTTTGCCGATACCGATACCAGTATCGGAAAATATGCCGATACTTGCCGATACCGATACCGATACTTCACTCCATCCCTAATATATATATATATATATATATATATATATATATATATATATATATATATATATATATATATATATATATATATATATATATATATATATATATATCGCAAAAGCAAATATCTAAATCCATTACCTAGTATCGAACCATATACCTTTCAGCCAAAGTCCAACGCTTAACCGCTGTGTGTGTGAGAGAAAGAGAGGGTCACCTTTGGGCCCTTATATATATATATATATATATATATATATATATATATATATATATATATATATATATATATATATATATATATATATATATATATATAATATATAGGGCGAGGACGTAGCGCCGGCCGAAGTAATGAAAGTACCCTCCCTTTGGACTTAACCGCTGGGTGATAGGATGGGCTAAACCATTACGTTTCACTCCGTTGCCCTTTGGTTCGTTCCATTTCGCGTTTCACCATCTCAGAGGGCCTCTAGTGTACCCTCGTTCCACATCGGAGTGTCTATGCTCCCACTTCTCCTTCCCCCGACTCTCTAAAGAAATACCAAAAATTTACCCTATTATATTATATATTTAGGCAAAAACCATCTTGGCAAAGGTTTTTAATATCGACTAATGTAAGGTAGAACTAGATAAAAAATACTGATTTTTTTTATGTTAGTTCTTAAGAAAATGTCTGAATATAACTTCAAGTAAAAAACACGACTTTTTTTCAGCAAAAAGTATAGTTTTTATTCAAAATAATTGGCCCCAAGATGAATTTTGACTAGAGGACTTTGGCAAAAAATTGATTTGTTAATTTAATTTTGAGTTATTTTAAGCTATAACATGTTTATTTAATTGTCAAGTAACAGATATTATTTAAATTATAATTTGTTCAAAACAACACTGTTTAACATTTAAAAAAATATTTATTTAAACAACATAAAATTGAAGTTACTACCAATAAATATACAGAATTTCTACTGAAATTATGGAAGGCGAGATCTTGCGGCTACAAATTGAACCACAGTTTACAAATTTGAAGTCATTCACAAGCGTTGAATTTAGGAAAGGGTATTTTTCAATAGAAAAGGCTTAAATGCTAAACTTATTATTATTGTAAACTTTACCTGATACTCGATCTTCTGACAGGACTTACACTAGACAAATGTTGTGTACTTTTTCGGTATCTCTGTCATATTCACGGAGAGCATCGTCCCCGTTGTACCTTTATCAGTGGCAATATACGTTTTCAACAACGCTTCTGTAATCTGCAGCCCTTCCAATCTTTTGAAACTTTTTAATAAGCTTTGCCACAGTGTCGTGTGTGAGATTCGTTCCATGTTTTCCGATAAATTCCGTTGCACCCTCCCGACTGCATCATGACATGGCCATCAGTACAATTTCAATTCGTTGCCGTTTCATTAAATGCATCTTTAAATTATTTGAAAAATAATGTCTAAAATCATGTTATAAATCCTATGTATGGTTACTTATAGCCCATCCTATATATATATATATATATATATATATATATATATATATATATATATATATATATATATATATATATATATATATATATATATATATATATATATATATATATATATATATATATGGTTTATTTTTTTTCTTTTGTTCAACACAAAATTGTCAAATTTCAACCTCACAAGAAAGCAAACAAAATTCTCCTTGAAAATGTAATAGACTGAAAAGAAATCGAGAAAATCTTATTCACCAAATTTTTTAAAAAGGGAAAATTCAAAGAAGTCTTCAACACTCTATTTGAATTAGAAATAAAAATGAAGAACAAAAATAAGAAGTAAGAAAGTGCTTTCAATGAAACAATCCTTAATCCTAATAGGATTAAAAACAAATCCTCGACTCGAACTTTCAAGTTGCATTAAGTTCTTAACAAAAAGTCAAAAGAAAGAATCATTTCAAAAGCAATATATATATATATATATATATATATATATATATATATATATATATATATATATATATATATATATATATATATATATATATATATATATATATATATATATATATATATATATATATATATATATATATATAAAAGCAAGACAAATGCTCGAAACACAGGAGAAAATGATAAATATCAAAATAAGATGGAGGTATCTCAGACACTTCCCTTCAAAACTGGTGCAGGGAATTATAATCTTCCAAAGTAAGTCTCCCCTTCTTAAACCTCAACCAACAAAAAAAAAATGTTCTAAAAACAATTAAAAACAAAATAAAACCAGCCGGTAAATAACAGTAAATCAACACAAATGATAAAACGATAAGGAATGAAATCTTATAAAAAAAAAAAAATTTAAAAACGATAAAACATGATGAAATATGGTACTTAAACGTTACTGTTTGTTACCCGTTACGAATATAATGTTCGTTACTTAGCGTCTTATATATATATATATATATATATATATATTATATATATATATATATATATATATATATATATATATATATATATATATATATATATATATATATATATATATATATATATATATATATATATATATATATATATGAAATTTTTTTTTTTTTTTTTTAAAAAAAATATTATATATATATATATATATATATATATATATATATATATATATATATATATATATATATATATATATATATATATATATATATATATATATATATATATATATATATATATATATATATATATATATATATATATGAGCGATCCAATTACCCACAACATCACACTAATTACGTACAAAGTTTTTTGACCAATTTTTTGTATTTAAGATCTAAGTTTAAAGTAGGTAAATACTAAGGGCTTACGAGCTCGTTACAGACTCTTCAACAACTGGGGAAAAAGAAAAATTATCCACATAATACTTTATTTACAAAATTTTCACTTTGAATAAATTTAAACTTTAAGTTAACACTCAATTGAATTACCCTTGCAAATAATTTACTATACATCTTAAATGTACTAAGCCAAATAAAGTATTTATTTGGCTTATTACATTTAAGATATATATATATATATATATATATATATATATATATATATATATATATATATATATATATATATATATATATATATATATATATATATATATATATATATATATATATAAGGGTGGTTAAATTGTATGGGCCGATGTTGAATGTGAACCACACCTAAACGTCAAGTTTTTTACTGCATTTCATTTGACTTTTTTCAATTTCAGACTTACTCAATTTGAACCATGGAAAGATACACAATGGAGCAACGTGTTAAAGTTATTCAGGCTTATTATGAAAATGGGCGTTCAAATCAAAATGCATATCGTGCACTTCGTGATTTTTTTGGTCAATTTAATCGTCCAAATGTGCGTACAATCGGAAAAATCGTGAAAAAATTTGAGCAAACCGGGTCTGTAGGAGATTTGAAAAGACCAGTGCATGCTCGTACAGCTCGTACTGCAGAAAATATTGCTGCTGTTCGCGATAGTGTTGGCTGAGGAGCCATCCACTTCAACTCGTCGTCGTGCCCAACAATTGCACCTCTCACGCTCGTCGTTGATGAACATTATGCATAAAGACTTGCATTTAAACGCTTACAAGGTGCAATTGACTCAAGAACTAAAGCCTCTTGACCATACAAAACGTCGTCAATGGTCAGAATGGTGGCAAGAAATGGCAACAGTGGATGATCAATTTTCGAGGAAAATCATCTTCAGTGATGAGGCACATTTTCACCTCAGTGGATTCGTCAATAAGCAGAATTGCCGCATTTGGGCGAATGCTAATCCAAGAGTGATTGTCGAAAAACCAATGCACCCACAAAGAGTGACTGTTTGGTGTGGTTTATGGGCTGGCGGCATCATCGGGCCGTATTTTTTTCCAAAATGAGGCCGGTCAGGCAGTTACTGTGAATGGTGTTCGCTATCGTGAGATGATAACGAACTTTTTATGGCACGAATTGGAAGGTATGGATGTGGACGATATGTGGTTTCAACAGGACGGTGCCACTTGCCACACAGCTAACGAAACAATGGCTATTTTGCGCGACAAATTCAATGGCCGTGTTATCTCACGTGGTGGCGATGTCAATTGGCCGCCAAGATCATGTGATTTGACACCGTTGGACTTCTTTCTTTGGGGTTATTTGAAAGAAAAGGTGTACGTCGATAAGCCAGCAACAATTCAAGAGCTAAAGGATGAGATAATTCGGCACATTAAAGGCATTGAACCCCAATTATGCCTCAGCGTCATCGAAAATTTGGACCATCGGATGGAGGTGTGCCGCCGAGGTCGCGGCGGCCATTTGGCCGATATTTTGTTCCATACATAATTGAACCATACCATATTATCATAATAAAAAGAAATGACAATAAATTCTTAAGTAATTTGTGTTTTATTCAAAATCAACATCGGCCCTTAAAATTTAACCACCCTTTATATATATATATATATATATATATATATATATATATATATATATATATATATATATATATATATATATATATATATATATATATATATATATATATATATATATATATATATATATATATATATATATATATATATATATATATATATATAAGCAAATGAAAATGAGGACTGTTTTGATGAAAATGACCCTGTTTTTCTTGCCTGTGTTAGAACAGATCTCTTCATCCCCTTCAATTAATTTGTCTAGGAGTCATTCATAACTAACTTTATTCATCAATATGAATTTCTTACTGTTAATCTAATAATATTGTAGCTTTTCTATCTATATGAAAGATGAATGACTTTTCCGAGTGATATTCCGTTTTCTACTTCTCTTGTCCAGCTTCATTACGTTTATCCATAAATTATGATAGGACAGAAATAAATGGGACAACTGTCGTCAGTTCCATAGTCAGTTCTCCCAAAACTACAATTTTGCTTGAACGATTGAATTTAATGGTTACAAATTGTTGCTTAGATGATCATAACGAATTCGTTTATCTTATGTTAGAAAACACACACACACACACACACACACACACATATATATATATATATATATATATATATATATATATATATATATATATATATATATATATATATATATATATATATATATATATATATATATATATATATATATATATATATATATATATATATATATACACAGTGGCGGCTCGCGTAAACTTGGGGCTGCAAGTTTATATATATATATATATATATATATATATATATATATATATATATATATATATATATATATATATATATATATATATATATATATATATATATATATATATATATATATATATATATATATATATATATATATATATATATATATATATATGGCCAGACTGCATATTAGGGGCCATGCATAACTCAAAAACTACTAACCCTACATTAAAAAGGATTATATTTTTGAAATCCTTGTCGAATTTAAGGTAAGAAAAATTGGGAAATAAAAAATAAATTCTTATAATAACAAAGTTTATATAAGTAAAGTTTACTTATTTTTAAGTCTCGCGAGAATCGTACCTCTGGCAATGTCCGTTTTTTTTCAATTTTTTCGAAATTGGAAAAAATGTGAAATACCCCAATTCGTCGACAGGAAAAGTAGTCGACAATATCATCATCACTCACGGGTCGGGGGCTACGGGGGGCAGAGCCCCCCGTAGACATATGTTCTTTTTTAAATATTTAAGTGGTTCATTTAACGACAACTTCACGGCCTCGTGTATAAAAGCGAACTGACACAAATTTCTCACAGTGGAAAGATTTTAATTTCCAACTTTTACAATTTTAAACATTTTTTTTTTTTTAATTTTTCTAACAATTTTTTATATTTTACTTACTGGAAATGACCCAAGGATTTCAAAAATATTATCCTTTTTAATGCAGTGTTAGTAGTTTTTGAGTTATGCATGGTCCCTAATGTGCAGTCTGACCTATATATATATATATATATATATATATATAATATATATATATATATATATATATATATATATATATATATATATATATATATATATATGTGTGTGTGTGTGTGTGTGTGTGTAAAATTTCAAACTATTATATATATATATATATATATATATATATATATATATATATATATATATATATATATATATATATATATATATATATATATATATATATATATATATATATATATAAAATTTCAAACGTACTTTAGATGTCGAAAAGTTTTCAATTACTTTTTCACTGAAATCTGGTATTTTACAGACCATTTCGCTCTCTATTGAAAGCATCGTTAATATTCAATCTCTCGTTAAAAGTTTTCATTCTCTTCAAAGTCAAGAATCTTTCTGCTTCAGACGTCGTCATCGGAGTTGTAATTAAAATTTGTAGTAGTCTGTTTATTTTTACAAATTTTTATTCAATCGCAATCTCCGTAAAAGAGACGCTGCCAGGCGTACGATGTCGAAAAACGTATTTAAAAAATATAAATTACGTTGATAATAAAAAATTTTTTTTTCCCCCAATTTTTCTTTATAAAAATTCTTCAAGGATTCCAGAAATGTTATCCTTTTTAACGTAGGTTTAGTAATTTTTTAAATATTTAAGGATGCTAAAGTGCAGTCTGACCTATATATATATATATATATATATATATATATATATATATATATATATATATATATATATATATATATATATATATATATATATATATATATATATATATTGAACAAGAAACAAAAAACACATATAATAAATTCGGTAATTTTTTTTCCACAAGATAAAAAAACGACCTACCTCCTCTCGTTACGATATAAAACTGCTTTATTTGGTCTGTTTATATTCTTTAAGATCTGTCTTTTTAGGACAAACTAGCAACATTGAAATATTTTAAATATTGGAAACTAATCCCAAAGTTGCCAAAAAAATATTAAGAAGACAAACTAACAACTTGAAAATAACTGCTATTGGAATTTATCATTCTTTTTTTCGTAAGTTGCCACATCTGTCTTATTTTCTAAGAATAATAAGTTGGCCTAATTTGGGACTGAAATTTTACAGCCCATACTTTATTTAATTTCAATGCGTGAAAAAAAATGTACAATAAATTTGCAGTTGCAAAATGCATTTAATTGTTATTTTCATTATTGATTTATACTTTTTATGTATTAAGTTGTTAAAAAATGAAGTTAAATCACTTTTCTCTGACAAAAATTTCATATTTATTCAACATCCTACGCCTGGTATTTTTAATTTGGAGGAGCCCATATATACGAGCCGCCACTATATATATATATATATATATATATATATATATATATATATATATATATATATATATATATATATATATATATATATATATATATAGAGTGGGCCACATAAGTAGCCATACATTAGGGAAAATACAAAGTGGTTTATGAAAAACCGTTTTATTCATATAATATTCTCCACGTGGTTGTCATTGTTTTCAAAGCAGACCTAAATAGATGTCTACCACTGCTGATGATGACGCATTTAGCACATCAGAAGTTGTTTGCAATGAGGTTTTTAATACGTTCTTCAAGATGATTTTTGTTTCCTATCTTTCCTGAAACACGATTGCTTTCACGTGCACCCAAAGAAAAAAATCAAGGAATGCGGGATCTGGGAGGTCACTGCACAGGAAACTGCTCCAACCACAGCCGCAAATAAATATCACTTTAAGATGGAATCCCATCTTATTGAAGTAATCTGGGAAGTCACAGTTCTCGTTTAGCAGAGATGGGAAAATTGTTTCTTGCAACATGTGAAGATACTTTTCTGCAGTAAGGTTAAACGTGACTGTCAACGGTTCAATAATTCTGTCATTCCATATCTCAGCCCACAATATCGATTTACCAGCATCTTAAATCTTTGACGGACTTATCCAGTAAGGATAAGTCCGTCATATTGTTACTCCAATTTCGTACGTTTTGCCGATTAACCTTTACATTGATGTAAGAATCTGCATCATCCGTAAACAAGACCTTAGATTAAATGTTTATATCTACGTTTAGTTTGTTGATTGTCCCTTCATAGAATTTCATCCGTCTATTCAGATCGTCTTCACACAGATGCTGTGATATATGCAATTTATAAGGATGACATCTGCTTGCTTTCAAAATACGCGTGATACTCGATCTGCTGACACCATTTTCACCAGACAACCGTCATGTACTTTTTCAGGGACTCTGTGTAAACAGTATCTGTACACCTTCGACCATTTCTCTGTTGATATGCAACACTTTCACTATTTTGAAATTTTTTAGGAAGTTTTGCCATAGTGTTGTGTGCTGTATTCGTCTCATGTTTCTGTAAAATTCCGTTGCAACCTTTCGACTGTTTCCAAATCCGACCATCAGTACGATTTCAATTCGATGCTCCTTCGCCATCGTATCTTTTAAGGTTTTCTGAAAAAATTAAATACAAAATCATGTTACAAATTATATATATATATATATATATATATATATATTATATATATATATATATATATATATATATATATATATATATATATATATATATATATATATATATATATATATATTAGGCTGAGTCTAAGATTCGATTGGCTGTTGTTAGCCATCTGGAATGATGAAGTGCACCAGGCGATTTACTGGCTAATGATGATGACATATGTCATGTTTTATACTACGGCACATGTCATAAAGATATTTTTGGTCTGTACTCAGTTGCATAACAATATCTTCGGGGATGTGTGTAATTTTGGAGTGTACCGGACGAAAATTAACTATCTCACATTAGTTACATCTTTTTGAATTTCATGCTCAGTTGCGCCTTGAAAGGTATGTGGTCCTGATCGTTTCCCATCTATTATCTGAAAACATGCCTGAATGGGAGCTCATTAGCAATGAGGAGGCAAATTAGTCATTTTATAGGTCTTTTAAGATATATTTCAATCAATCTGAGCTCTCTACTCACTTTACCAGTGTTAACTGGAGCACCATCGCACAGGAGAGCTTTGAGAAAATCTATACTATCAGAGTCTATAAGAAAAGTTATAATTTCCTCAGAAATACAGCGAGCTTTTCCATTATCTGGAATAACATGAGTTAGGGATATATAACATGGTTCTTTCACAATTACATAGTGATCTTCGTGTTCCATTCCTTCTTTAGTTTTAATATTGTATTTTCTACCATCAAATTTTCTAAGATAATCATCATCAATATTACTATCTTCCATTTCCATTCTCTATTCTTCAGTAAATTCCACAACTTCTGTGCTAGTTGAGGGAACACTACTATCTATATTAATGACCCTTTCCCTGCCCCTCCAACTCTTCTATTTGTGACTTGCTAATCTCTCCATTCTGACTTGGGTTCTTGTCCTGGCACTAGTCGTTGCCCTATCAATTGGTCCAAGTTCATTTCGTCGTTCTTTCTGTCCCACAAAAGATTCCCATTCAATCATTGGGATTTTATCCTTACACCTACAGTCTTTTCTTGATATTTTCTTTTCATATCAATTACAAGTACAAATATCAAACATTGCATCGAATGTCTTCACTTTCTCGTAGAACTGATCATTCCTTCGGATATTTGGGGTCTTATTTATATTTAAAGCTGATTGCACAGGCCTTTTAATCTTTAGCCATGCACCATTAAATTCCATGTGGGGAAAGGAGAAGTTATCCAAAATGCTTATCACATCACTTTCAACGATTTTAAGACAATCTTTAGAGGATGCCGATCATTTCGTGGCGATCTGTTCTCTTTTAATAATAAATAGTAAGGATGCACCGATTAATCGGCAGATAATTGGTAATTAGCCATATTACCGATTAATCGGTAATCGGCTATTCGTACGATTGATCGGCCGATTCCTCAAATCCTTTACCAGAACAAACCAACTTTTACAAGACCATTTCATAACTGCCAAGTTAATCATCAGATAGCTTCGACACAGTAACAAATAACAATACCAATATAATTTTCAAAATTGTTAGTCATTTTGTGCCTGGCTGCTATTATGGCTTTTGCATTTTCATAAATTATGAAACATTAACATATTATAATTGACTCATTGTTTATACAAATACTACAAATACATACATACAAATTGCATAAAAATACTACTAAATTTTGGCAGTTTTTCTTGTTTTCTGTTTATACTGTTGCCTCTTCAATTCATGTTGTCTTCTATCTCAGCTCTCAAGCTCATCAGTATTAAAATTTCAATGCTCTTAAGTTATAATGCAGAAACATAAGAGTTTCCCCATTTTCAGGACACAGCCTATTCCTTGTAGGTTCATAGATATTACCACCTGTACTAAAGTCTTTCACTCTCAACAGATGATGGTGGTGCGCTTAAATATTTTGAAGTCAAATTGCTCATATTGGTAAAGTCTCCCGTGTCTTTTCCACCAAAGAAATGGGTCTTGGCTTCTTTGAAGTGTTGGTAGAGTTAAATATTGATCCAGTTCCTTTGCGCATCTACGAATAACAGATTTACTCCTCTTGAATTTGGGTTGCACATCTGTTGTACTTGCAGCGTCAAAGTCTGAATTTATTTTCATAGGCTTATGTGACTCAAAATCATCTAACAGTTTTGAAAGGGAAACAGTTTTAGGTACACTTTCATAAGTTTCATTATCTTGATCATCATTAAAAGAGCTGTCTCCTGTTTGACTATCAATAGAATTTATCTCAGCTTGATGTTCTACAATATCTATAACCCATTTCTTAATAGTGTCTTCTTCTTCTTCTTTTGAAATTTCAATATAAATCTGGGATCGAGAAAAGTATCCAAGCACAGAAATTTTTTATTTATGCATGATGCAAATCTTTTTTCAGTTGATGCACTGAATTCTTCAACAGTTGAAATAATTCCACTAAATTCACCAGTAGGTTTGGTAGCTTTTAATAGAAATAATCTGAGAGCTAATATTGTAGGGATTATCATTGATATAGTTGATGTTCTGTTACTTGATTCTTTGCTGATGTCTTCAAATGGACTTAATAACGACAACTTTTTCAACAATTGTCCATTGGTAACTTGATAATATTGGAATATTATTGTCAACAGCATACATTATAAGAGCTTTTCGCTGTTCTAAATTTCTTTTCAGCATGTAATATGTTGAATTCCAACGAGTAGACACATCTTGAATCAGTTTATGTTGGTCTAATTTAAGCTGCTCCTGGATTTCGGTTAATTTTTTAATCGCTAATGGAGAATGATTAAAGTGTGAGACTATTTTTCTGCTAATTGCAATTATATTGCTCACAGCCTTTTGCGAAATTATTGATTCATTTACTGAAAGTTGCAATGTGTGTATGAAACATGATAGTGACTGTACACCACACTCCCTCATACCACCAACCATATTTGCAGCGGAATCACACCGAAATGCCGAAGAGCGAAGGACAAATAATCAGAGAGAATGAAAAGAAGATCACCAGTAGAGTGTTTCTTATGAAAGCCATACTTGCGATCAGAGATTAGATTAGAAGAATTGAGATGTTTCCAGGTTAAAGAAATGTGACGGTAGTTAGAGGGTTGAGAGGGGTCCCCCTTCTTTGGCACAGGCTGAATGAGCTCACGTTTCCCGCAAGAAGTGAAGGTTTAGGTAGAGAGACAAAGACGAAATAGTTTATCAAGGCAGGGTGCAAGCTCGGAAAAACAAGTTTTGAGAACCACAGGAGGAATACCATCGGAACCATACACCTTCTTAGTATTAAGCCCAAAGATAGCAGAAATGACACCTAAAGAAGAAATTCTAATTTTAGGAATAAATGAGTTGGAGGGGATTGGAGGAGGAGGTATAGCTCCGGAATCGTCTAAAGTTGAATTAGAGGCAAAAGTTTGAGCGAAGAGTTCAGCTTTAGAAGGTAAAACAGCAGTTGTTCCGTCAGAAGATATTAAAGTAGGGAAAGGGGAAGAAACAAAGTTAGAGTTGACATTTTTTGCAAAATGCCAGAAAGAACATGAAGAAGAGGAACGAGAAAGATTATTGCATTTTCTACGAAGAAAAGAGCTTTTAGTGTTACGAAGGATAGATTTTTCACGATTCCGGGATGAAATATAAGTAGAGTGAGTTTCTGGAGTTTGAAGACGACATTAATCCCTGAAGGCAACATCCCTGCGGCGGATAGCGCGAGAATAAGCAGAGTTAACCAAGGTTTGTTAGGTTTAGTAGAAGGGAAAGAATATGGAATGTACGCCTCCATACCAGAGAGAATCACCTCGGTAATGCGTTCTTCACACTCCAAGGAACCCCTCCCACGGAAGCAATAATCATTACACGGGAAATCAAAGAAGTGCGACCGCAAGTCTGACCAGCTTGCGGCACCAAAATGTCACAAAGTTTCCTTTCAATAGAAGGGGGTCTTTGCTGCGGAAGACTTGAAGAGATAGAAGAGGATACAGAGATAAGAAGGTGATCAGAGGAACCTAGAGAAGGAAAGAGTTTAACAGTATAAGAAGGATTATATATTAGAAAAAGGTTTAGAATATCCAAGACGGTCAGGGATACGAGTAGGGAGCTGCACCAACTGCACAAGATCATTTTGGATAGGGAAATAATAGAAGGCCCGTTCACCAGCTGTACCATGAGAACTAGAAGAAAGCCATTGGCTGTGGTGAACTAATATGATGATTTCAGAGAAAGAAGAAGAGAGAATGTGCTCTATTTTGCAGTTTAAATAGTCAAAGAATTTAGGATAGTTAGCAGAACTAGGAAATAAATAAACAGAACAAATGAATTTAGTCGTAGAATGGCAGGAGAGCCTGAGTCATAAGGTGGAAAATTCAGAAGACTCCAAATTATGGACACGATAACAAACGACATCGTTGCTCACGTATGCACAACAACCGCCTTTGACTGAAAATTGAGGATAGAGACAGGATGAGGAAACAGAATAGGGTTTGCTATCAGAACGCTCAAACATCTGAGTTTCGGTCAAGAATTAGAGGAGAGGTCTAGAAGCAGAGAGATGATGTTTAATAAAGTGGAAATTGGAGTGTAGTCAGCGAATGTTGCAGAAATTAATGAAAAAAATAGACCGTGCATCAAAATATATATATATATATATATATATATATATATATATATATATATATATATATATATATATATATATATATATATATATATATATATATATGGTATTAATTCGATCTAGCACAATACCTCTCTATTTTTCACTATATTGAAAATATAAAGTCCTATTACTCTACGGTAAAGTAATATAAATACAAAATAAAAAGAAAAACTTTTAAAACAAAATACGAAAACTGTTATTTTTGCTCCAAATGATGAAGCAACTGTTCTTAGACTGTCATTCGTTTGTACAAAAATAATCAAAATAATTTAATATCAGGTTGCCATATTTGTCCTTCGACTGTTTGTTATTTTCTGCAATGTACTGTAATTAAAAGGGTAAAGGTTAAGAAGCTTTCTGACGTTCGATATATGAAAATATCGATATATCAATGCAAATTTTTTGACATTTGTATTATTATTATTTAGCTTTCATTTCATTTATGTCTTAATATTATTATTACTACTATTGTTATTATTATTCTAATTATTATTGTTTAGTTTTCTAGTACTTAGTTCGACTTATCATAACCTGAACGACCGACGCAGCCTTATGATACAGGCCTAACCGATATATGGAACGTTGTCGTGGGATACAGGCCTACTGCCGTATTACGCCATATATATATATATATATATATATATATATATATATATATATATATATATATATATATATATATATATATATATATATATATATATATATATATATATATATATATATATATATATATTTTTTTTTACTTTAGTTCGCTGTTTAATTCCATTTTCTTTTCTAAATATAGGTAACGGTGACGTCCGAACGTTGCTAGATCCGTAATTGGAAAGAAAGAATTAGACAGTTTAAAAGACAGTCGATTTCGTTTCGAAGCATAAATATTATTTTTGTTTATTAAATTTTTGGGGGGTTTTCTTTTTTATATATTTTATATTACTCTTCTGTGGAAGAAAAAAGTATGTGCAGAATGCATTTTAGCATATTTAACTTAATATTCTCAATATTGTGAAAATTTGAGAGGTATGTGCCAGATCGAATAATATATATAGTATATATATATATATATATATATATATATATATAATATATATATATATATATATATATATATATATATATATATATATATATATATATATATATATATATATATATATATATATATATTAAAGTTTAAGTCTGTAAATATGATCACCAAAAGGATTCTGCTTGCATTCTCTAAACAAAATAATGTCGTGTTTATTTACCATTTTAGTATTTATTATATATATAAATACATATATATATATATATATATATATATATATATATATATATATATATATATATATATATATATATATATATATATATATATATATATATATATATATATATATATATATATATATAATATATATAATTTAAATGTATATAGGGTTAAGGCAAATTATTAGAAATTGCGTTTAACAAAAACTACGCTATCCCGTTATTTGAATTTGTCAAGATGCTTCCGAACTTTGGAAGAAAAATGGAGTCCTGTTCGATTTTTATTTTCATTTAAAATGAACTTACAAGCTAATTAGAGACCGTTAGGAACTCAAAGTTTGATAGGATTTAGATAATAATATAATATAGTTCCAATTAAATTCTTAAATTATACTTCCTCCTAATTTAGCCATACTTAATTTTAGAAATATTTCCCTTAAAACTTTGCTAAATAAATTAGTTAGTGTCGTTTATTTTTTGGTAATAGTATTGAATATTAAATTATAATATTTTATTATGTCATTCTGTTTTCATATTTTATATACAATATTTTTGTATAACAGATCCAATCTGAATATTTAAAGTTGATTACTGTTTATATTAGGCACAGAATTTGAATGGATATTCTGGGAGTTGGGAGAACATTCCTGAGAGGGAATAGTTAGCTCTTGCGAGAGAGATAAAGCTTATTCCTGAGAGGGAATCAAGGATCTGGTCTGCGAGGACTAAGTTCTTTTTCTAGCTTTTGAGAGTTAGAACTCTGGTTCTAGGAACCAGAACTGAGATCTGAGAGGGTCGAGTTCTAAGCTTGAGAGAGTTTGGAGCGTATAGATTTGTGAGAATCTATTTTCTAATGAGAGTTAGAACCTTGAGAGAGGTAAACTGACTTTGAGAAAAGTCATTGTTGTTAAGCTCAGGCTGTGAGATCTGTACTTATATTTTTTCTATTGAGAGATAGAATACTGTATTTTCAGAATATAATTATTAATAATAGGATTAAAAATATCGAACTTATGGACCATTCGCGTCTCCAGGCCGCTATTATTTAAGTCATGCTACCAGGTTTTCCTTTGCTTGATTTTGTCATTATTATTTATTATATGTTTCCATATTTCCCTATTGTATATAATAAACTTAGCATTTAAGATCATATAAATTGTTTTTGTTCATCCTACCTCAGACTTAAACATAAAATTACCTAAAGGAAGTAACCCTCTTCTATATTTTTATTATTTTGTAAACTCCTCAGGTGTGTTTTCTACATCATACACACACCACACCGGGGAACCTTTACAAACTGTTGGCAGCAAAGTGGGACTACTTGACAAACTGTTAACACACACACTTTTAGACTGGTGGCAGTATCACATCTTTTATTATTATTATTATTTTTTTTTTTTTTTTTTTTTTTTTTTTTTTTTTTTTTTTTTTTTTATATATATTATATATATATATATATATATATATATATATATATATATATATATATATATATATATATATATATATATATATATATATATATATATATATATATATATATATATATATATGTGTGAACATTAATATTAGGATTTTACTATTATAACGGTATAAAAGAGGAAACACAGAAAAGAAATTAAAAGTTCTTTTCTCTTAGTATATATATATATATAATTTATCTATTGCTTTATAGTAGACGGATGAGAAATGAGAAATTGAAAATAAAAAGGTTTTATGACATAAATTACCTATTTTAGGAAACTGTTGAGTCACGGTACTATGGTTGAGTTCAGTATTATTACAATGTTTGAGAAGGGAAGGTATTGCAACACGTTTATTCTTATTTGTTGCATAATATTCATAACGGAAATTTGATAGCAGACAAATAAAAGTGAAAAGAATAGTTGAATGGATAATAATAATTATTAAAGAGTGTGGAAGCTCAATATGAGTTTCGAGTTGATTACAATAAATTAATGTATTTTAGAGAAATAAAGATTTTCTCGGTTCACTCGTAAAAACGAAAAAAAGGGACATAAGAAAAAGGACAGATAAGTTGTTGTTGTATATATATATATATATATATATATATAATATATATATATATATATATATATATATATATATATATATATATATATATATATTATATATATATATATATATATATATATATATATTTTTCCCTTCATTTTTTTTAAATATGTAAGTTGTTACTTGAGGTATAGGAAATGTCAAAGGATAAGAGTTAGGAAAAAGAAAGAAAGGAACTGGTAGAGAGAGCTAATTATTAGATGGTTTACACTCATAAAACACATACACACATATACATATTTGAGTAAATCATAATTAGGTGTAGAAACACTCTTCTACGGGAAAAATGTGATTTTACATATATTATGTTGAAATTATTTTATGTACATGAGTTTTATATGTTATAGTTACAAAGATCATTAGGAGCATACTTTCTGTTGCCTGTGAGACTTTGTGGTGAATTTTGAATCTTACGGGAGATTAATAGTCTCGGAATTCTTAGCTGAGTTGAATCTCAGATGGAACTCATCCTATGGGATATTCCATGCTAAGCCGTCTAGTGAATAATTTCTTTGGGTGTACGACCAAGGGTTATTCAGGGATTCGGCAGAGGGAATTAGTTCCCTAGTTATTTGGTCTCAAGTTGAGAGACCTGAGGTATTTATTTGATTATAAATGTTTTGTTTTATATTATTTTCCCAAGTTGGATACATCACTCATAAACAATTTCACGTTACAGATATAATTTAATATTTTTTATTTTTTTTTCTCATTTTTTCTAGCATATTATAAATCATATTATAAACACATTAAAGAGAAGCATGGAAAATTCTAGAAGGAAGACGATATATCCCGAAGCATTTTTTAGGATCTTCCAAAGAACAATAGAAAACGGCATTTCGTGGCCCGTGAATTTTCAAATGAGAGTAGACAAGCAAGACATAGAAATCAAGGAGGGTAAGATCATGGAAAAACATTTTCAAGGTCAGGAGATCCATTTATCTTTGATTAATACATTAAGGAATAATACGGCAAGCGTGCAAGTAACAGATCTTTTATGTACCTTGTCAAAAATTTTCAAAAAGTTAAAATATAAATATGACCTTTTGATTGAGAATAGTAACCATACATTTCTAACTTTAGGAGATAAGGTGAACTTCCGAGAATTGGAATTGCACGTAAGGAAACAGAAATGGTGGAGATTAGTGTTCAGGAGAACGTGTTTGAAAGACAGATTTATCAAACAGAAGAAACCGGTACAGAGGAAGAGATTTCCAGACAAAAAGACCAAGGGAAAAGTAGTGGATAGAGTAAGAGGAAATCTCCGTAATGTTAATTATGATGTTGCTACCTTTAAAGTCATTCATTCATCCCCTTCCTCATCCCTCGTTTCCAATGGTCAAGAAGTCCCTTCCCATGAACCTGTCTCACATCCTATATCCCCTTTATTCTTTACAGCGCACATAAAACCCCCTTTAGACGAAGTTATTACCCCTCCTTATCTTCCTCTAACTGATGATTTAGAAGATTTCTTTTCTTACAACCCCCTTCTTTCTCCTCTTTCTTCTGACAAAGAAAACTCTGACCCTATAACAAAATCTTCTTCTTCTTCATCTCTTTCGTCCTCATCTTCTTCTTCATCTTCCTCTTCATCTTCGTCTACATCATCTTCTTCTTCATCTTCGTCTTCATGATCTCCATCTTCGTCTTCATCTTCCACATCATCATCTTCGTCTCCATCTGATACCTCAAAGGAAGGTCTTAAAATAATACCAGAACGGGCAAATTGTGTTATAACCAAAAAGAAAGGTATCAGGTAAAGTATCGAGATTGTACTAAACAGAAGAGAACACAGATTTAGGTTAGGTAATTATTAAGATTATTTAATGTTTAGTGACTTTGATATTTTAGGCTTAAGGTTGACTAGAAAATTGTTAGATTGTATAATTTGAGAGGAATGACATATTTCTTTAACATATTTTTTATTTTTTTAGCAAGCATACTCCTGTGGCGATCTATATTCTAAGAAAGGGGGTCATATAAAGTTTAAGTCTGTAAATATGATCACCAAAAGGATTCTGCTTGCATTCTTTAAACAAAATATGTCGTGTTTATTTACCATTTTAGTATTATTATTATTATTATATATATATATATATATATATATATATATATATATATATATATATATATATATATATATATATATATATATATATATATATATATATATATATATATATATATATATATATATATGAATTTAAATGTATATAGGGTTAAGGCAAATTATTGGAAATTGCGCTTAGCAAAAACTACGTTATCCCGTTATTTGAATTTGTCAAGATGCTTCCGAATTTTGGAAGAAAAATGGAGTCCTGTTCGATTTTTATTTTCATTTAAAATGAACTTACAAGCTAATTAGAGACCGTTAGGAACTCAAAGTTTGATAGGATTTAGATAATAATATAATATAGTTCCAATTAAATTCTTAAATTATACTTCCTCCTAATTTAGCCATACTTAATTTTAGAAATATTTCCCTTAAAACTTTGCTTAAATAAATTAGTTAGTGTCGTTTATTTTTTGGTAATAGTATTGAATATTAAATTATAATATTTTATTATGTCATTCTGTTTTCATATTTTATATACAATATTTTTGTATAACAGATCCAATCTGAATATTTAAAGTTGATTACTGTTTATATTAGGCACAGAATTTGAATGGATATTCTGGGAGTTGGGAGAACATTCCTGAGAGGGAATAGTTAGCTCTTGCGAGAGAGCCAAGCAACATCTCTTGAGAGAGAGATAAAGCTTATTCCTGAGAGGGAATCAAGGATCTGGTCTGCGAGGACTAAGTTCTTCTTCTAGCTTTTGAGAGTTAGAACTCTGGTTCTAGGAACCAGAACTGAGATCTGAGAGGGTCGAGTTCTAAGCTTGAGAGAGTTTGGAGCGTATAGATTTGCGAGAATCTATTTTCTAATGAGAGTTAGAACCTTGAGAGAGGTAGACTGACTTTGAGAGAAGTCATTGTTGTTAAGCTCAGGTTGTGAGATCTGTACTTATATTTTTTTCTATTGAGAGATAGAATACTGTATTTTATTTTCAGAATATAATTATTAATAATAGGATTAAAAATATCGAACTTATGGACCATTCGCGTCTCCAGGCCGCTATTATTTAAGTCATGCTACCGGGGTTTCTCTTTGCTTGATTTTGTCATTATTATTTATGTTGTGTTTCCATATTTCCCTATTGTATATAATAAACTTAGCATTTAAGATCATATAATTTGTTTTTGTTCATCCTACCTCAGACTTAAATATAAAATTACCTAAAGGAAGTAACCCTCTTCTATATTTTTATTATTTTGTAAACTCCTCAGGTGTGTTTTCTACATCATACACACACCACACCGGGGAACCCTTACAATATATATTTTTAGAATTATCGTTTGTTGGCTCTGGTTTTAGTGAAATATGACTTTAAAGAATTCGCCTTTGAAATACGTCGTCACAAAATCCTTTTTTGAAAAGTGCGTATTAAGAAATTTCGTTCAATCGCCTTTTTGAATTCTGTGTAATGTGTTGTGTTAAAATTTGCTTGAGTCGTTACAATATTTCGTTGTCGTCAAAACTATTTCGTAAAGCTTTTTTATCATCGCACATTTTTCGTTAAATTCTTAAAATAATAAATTTCTTGCTATTCGTAATATTCGTCTTAAAGAAAATTTAAAGCTTTTGGAAGAATTCATTTTTGTAACTTGACTTGACTTAAACTATTATCGGTGAGAACTAGTTTTAAGCGTATTTCGTATTCAACACGCGTTCGTTAAGTTATTCACCCGGGTGGAATTTCGGAGTTGTGTGAATAACGGATAAGCGCAGTAACTGGACTTTTACCTGTAATAGAACTATAAACTACTTGGCTCGAGTTCTGGAGAGGGAAATTACTTATTTCAACTTCGGACTGAAGGGATCAAAATTTCTTCAAGAAAACAACTTCAAAATTGTGTCATCTTAACAAGGTATGTTTTCTTTTTAAGTTTTATTTCTCTGGAACTCTGAGCTGACATTCGAGTTCTTTAAATATTTACACTATAAATATTTAAAAGTTAAAAAGTAAAATTCGGGCTAAAGTATAAATTCGTACTTGCTATATTGGAAATTGCAAAGCTAATTCTCCATAGCTTTCAGGTTGTAGCGAAATAAAGAATTGACCTGGGGGAAATCCAAAGAAAACTAACAACAAAAAATATAAAAATTTTAATTAATGAAATTCTCAAAAATATAGAGCCTTTCTTCCTTTGATGTTAGAGTTTTGAATTATAGGAAAAACTTCTTGAAGACAGTGCAGTTTTCGCTTCACCCAGTTATTCGCCACCAGTCAAAACTAAATATGAAAAATAAACAATTTAGCGAATGGGAGAAATGTAAAAGTTTATAAAATTTATAAAAATAAACTTTAATTTTCAACTTCTTTCGGCAAATATTATAAATTTAAATATACGACTCTAGCACGAATGAAGTTAATATGCCAAAGCTAAAATTGTTAAGATTAATTTTAATAGTTTCAACCTTTATTTTTAATTCGGACTTAAAGGTGCCAGGAATATAATATTAAAATTATAAATATAACTTTGTTTAACGCACAAGCACCGATTGCACGAAAACATACCTTTAAGTTATAAATAATCCTTTCTCGGTCTGTCTGATGTTTGTAGACGAGCCAGATGTTATTGATGTTGTGAGTTGAACCATCTGTATTTGAACCTCCCGTTAGCCTGCAGATGGATGGCTACCAAATTCTTCTTAAATTTTTATTTGCATCACTGAACTAAAAAAAGTTCTTTAAAAAAAAATTAAATTTAAATTAACATTTTTTAACTTTAAAAGTTACAATTCAAAGAACTTCTTTAAAAATTAAAGTTCAAGTTTAAAGTTCTTTTAAGGTTATTTTATAACAAGAGCAAACTATTGGAACTAATTTCCATATCTGAGCTGCTCGATGCTTTTTTAAGAAGTGCTAATTTTGAACTGCGTTTTGTGTAACTCGTTTTTTGTAACTTCTTTTTGTAACTGCCTTTTTTGACTTCTTTTGGAATTATTTGTGACTACTATTTTTACTTGGTTGGTTTTCGCATACCTGTGCGCTAAATATAAATATTTCCCAGCACCAAACAATATATACAATTATTTTCACTTTTTTATAAAAGAAAAAAAAGGGAAATTTCCTAAAAAAAAAAAAAAAAAAAAAAAAAAAAAAAAAAAAAAAAAAATAAATATATAATATATATATATATATATATATATATATATATATATATATATATATATATATATATATATATATATATATATATATATATATATATATATATATTATATATATATATATATATATATTATAATTATAAAATATTTTTTAGATAGAAGTCGAGGAAGATGTTAACGAAGTTGATTATGATGCCACACAAGAAGAGATAAATGGCATATACCCTTCAAAAGCAGACGCTTCAACATCAGTGAACACAAATTTACAAGAAAGCAACGTTTCAGGCGAACACTGTCGATGGAGAAAAAGGAAACCTGAACCTGAAATGATTATTTGGGTTCGCAATTTTCCCTTCCTGAGAAACTCATGACTCCTCTTGAGTACTTCAATTTTTTTTATAGTAATGATTTGATGGATCATATAACTGAACAAACAAACAGATACTGCATTCAAGAAAATATTTTTAAAAAAAAATTAAATTGTTCTTTAATTCATGCAAACAAAAACGAGATAGAATAGTTCCTTGGGATACTTCTATTTATGGGAATATATCCTCTACCTCAGTATCGTATGTACTGGAATCCAGAATTTTACTTGCCACAAAATTACCAAGGCAGATTCGAAGTAGTAAAACTTTTCATACATTTTAATGATAATTCCAAAATTCTAGATACAAACACTCCAACTTATGACAAATTATACAAACTTAAGACCAATTTTAGACTCTCTTTTAGAGAAATGCAGGAATATCGAGCCAGAAGAATATCATCCAATCGATGAGCAAATAATTCCTACAAAAGCAAAATCTGCATTGAAATAGTACAACCCTAAAAAGCCGCACAAATGGGGGTACAAGGTATTTTCTAGGTGTGGGGTTTCCGATATTCTTTATGAATTTGAAGTTTATATTGGTAAAAATGACAGCAAATCTACAGTTTTCAATCTTTGAGTAACTGGGTATTTGGTTGTAAGACTGTGAGAACCTACCAAAAAACAAAAATTATAAGGTATTTTTTGATAACTTCTTTACATCGCTTCCCCTATTGAAAAGATTGCATGCAATAGGCATACCATCTCTAGGAACGGTTCGAGCTAACAGGATGGGAGGAGCTAAAAAAGTCCTAAGTTCAGTAAAATAAATGAAAACCATCGAAAGAGGTTCATTTGACTGGAGAGTAGATTCTTTATCTGCTGTTACACTTATTAGGTGATATGATAATAGCATTGTTCAACTCGCTTCCACCTTTGTAAGGAAATCACCAGGTAATAAAGTGCAGAGATGATGCACGAAAAATAAATCAAGAATCGAAATAAATTGCCCACAGATGGTTGAAGAATATAATATATTAATGGGAGGGTTAGACTTGAATGACACGCTTCTTGCTTTTTATAGAATTAAACTGCGCAGTAATAAGTAGTATATGCCAATTTTCTACTATTTACTAAAACTTGCGTGGTTGTCATATCGAAGACATTATGACCAACTGCTATCTGGAGATAAGAATTTCATGAGCCTTCTTGATTTTCAAATTGAAATTGCATATGGACTTATAATGGCTGGAAAAATGCCACATCATCTTGTCAAACAAAGAGGGAGAACATCTTTATCTGAGCCTGAAAAAAAGCGGTCAAAAACATCAGCAACTATACCAGTAGTAAGGGGGGCGAGATGTGCCGGTAAAAATCTGGCAACCTAAGCCAAACGGGATTTTGATTTGCAATGCAAATCACTCAGCTCAAATTGACCTCACGCTCTTTCCTGACACCATTTTAGGGGTTCAACCCATTGAAATTGGCCTCAAGTCTGGGGAAGGGGGCCCCGTGAACCCCCCAAAATGGTATCAGGAAGTTGCCTGAGTTTGCTGCGTTCACCTCACTTTCTTTCCTGACCATTTTCTTTGCGGTTCAGTCCGCCTGGAATTGATTCGAACGAACTTGGGGGTCCGTGAACCGACAAAGAAAATGTCAGGAAGGTCCCTGAGAATGCAGGATTGCACGCAAATGCAGAAAAGACCGTTAGGGACAGGTTGCCAGATTTTTACCGGCCCATCTCGCCCCCCTTACTACTTATACCACTCCATCAAAGGATGTAAGATTAGACGGATTTGATCATTTTTGCAACATATGACAAGAAGCAGCATAGGTGTAAAAACTGCACAAAAGGACGTACCCACTTAATGTCTTAAATGTCAAATATTTTTATGTTTGAATAAAGAAAGGAACTGCTTTCTTGTATTTCATTCCAAAGAGAACAATTTTTGTTTTTTTTTTAAATATAAAATTTTGAATAAAGATTTTCTTCAGTTTTTAATATATATATATATATATATATATATATATATATATATATATATATATATATATATATATATATATATATATATATATATATATATATATATATATATATATATATATATATATATATAATTATTTGAAGAAAATATTTATTCAAATTTTATATTTTGAATAAAGATTTTCTTCAGTTTTAATATATATATATATATATATATATATATATATATATATATATATATATATATATATATATATATATATATATATATATATATATATATATATATATATATATATATATATATATATATATATATATACTTAAGATAGAGGCTTTTTTTTTTTAGTAACTTCAAATAAGAACGAATTTTTGTAAAATTTTGAATAAAAATTAATAAATCAATTTTTCGAATATTTTTACCCTAAATTACATAATTTCACTTATTAATAATATTCTCAAAAACATCCCCTTATAATAGAAAATATCAGAAATACTTTTAATGTTATATTTATACTCAAATTAAGTGAAAATACAAAAAAAAAAGAAAAAAAAAAAAAGACTTTGATGGAAAGAATGAATAAATATAATTTTTTTTAAAGAAAATTCAAAATTTTTTCTTCATGTATACTTTTATTTGTATATTAAATTGAGCATACAACGGCATAAAAAAGATTTAAGTTTAACGTATATATTTAAAAAAAAAAAATTAGAGAGCCCTGAGAAATAATGAAAGTAAAAATAAAAACGTTAAAAAGAACGAGTCTTTGCCCCCCCCCCCAAAAAAAAAAAAAAAAAAAAAAATTTTTTGTATCACTAAGTACAAGTAAGATTGAGCACAGCTGTTACATCTTGGATCAGAGAGTTGGACAGAAAGAATGAGACTGTGCCGAAAATCGTGTGGCACGAGCTCTCCTCAATGGAAGAGGTGGGAGACTGAAGAGTTCAGAAGAACAGTGTTCATAATAACAACGATATTATAAAGAGAGCTAATCAACAATTCGAAGAATAGAAAGAGACTGGATTGAGTTAGAGTCAACAGTTGATAAGACGAAAGGCCCTAGACTCCACCTTTTCAATGAGGGCTGCGTGAGTGAAACCACCACAGATGTGTGAAACATTCCATGCAAAGGCGAACTACACCCCTATAAAGATCAAGCAAATGCGAAAGTGTGAATATATATATATATATATATATATATATATATATATATATATATATATATATATATATATATATATATATATATATATATATATATATATATATATATATATATATGTCAGAGTTTACTTTCATATCTATAAATATTTCAAAAACTACTAAACGTACGTTAAAAAGGATAACATTTTTTGAATCCTTAGCGAATTTTGAGTAAGAAAATTGTAAAAGATGTGAAAATAAGTTAAAAAAAGGGCTTTTTTATGATAATTTGTAATTTATAATTTGGCGTATAAATACACTACCAGATGTACGATTTTGTAAAGTGTATTAAATAACTATAAATTAGGTACGTATTAAAATTATTCTAAGATTTTTTTTTTATTTCCCAATATTTCTTACTCAAAATTCGCCAAGGATTTCAAAAATATAATCCTTTTTAACGTAGGTTTCGTAGTTTTTGTAATATCAATGGATATCATGGATATCAAAGTAAACTCTGGCCATATATATATATATATATATATATATATATATATATATATATATATATATATATATATATATATATATATATATATATATATATATATATATATATATAGGTAAAGGTTAAGAAGCTTTCTGAGTTTCGATATTTGGAAAATATCGATATATCGAAACATTCGATATGCCTATTTAAATATTATTCTAATTATTTTTATAATTATTATTTTTCAGTTTTCTAGCGTACTTAGTTAAACTTATCATAACCTGAACTACCGAAATTGCCGTAAAATACAGGCCAAACCTGTACAAGAACGTTGCAATGAGATACTGATTAAAATCGATATTTCAAAATATCGATATAAAAAATATCGAAGCTCAGAAAGCTTCTTAACCTAAGCCATATATATATATATATATATATATATATATATATATATATATATATATATATATATATATATATATATATATATATATATATATATATATATATATATATATATATATATATATGGCAAAAAACTTTTAAGAAATTGTCTGAATATTTAATAAATCGAAAAGAACAATATATCGACATTCAATAACAGATGTAATATAATTTATTATGGAACGTAGCCTACCCAGGGCTAACTAGATCTAACCTATCCTAAGCTAAGCAGACTACAAATGTATACTAATTACTAACATAGTTTAATTATATTTATTCGATATCAAAATCGAAATATATATATATATATATATATATATATATATATATATATATATATATATATATATATATATATATATATATATATATATATATATATATATATATATATATATATATATATATATATATATATATATATATATATATATATATATATATATATATATATATATATATATATATATATATATATATATATATATATATATATATATATATATATATATATATATATATATATATATATATATATATATATATATGAGTTGTTATTAATTTTAAGAAAGTAGAGATTTCGTTTCGTTCACGTCAAAATAATTATAAGAATTTCAATAACATTGGAGAGCAGAATCTTTAATTAAGAAACGGATTGCATCCAACCAAAGTCACTAAAGGACTCAAAGAACACTATCATTAGTTTTCTGCGCTTCGCCAATTTTCAGTTTTGAAAACAACCTTTTATGTTTTCAATTTGAGAAGTAAAATTAATATTTTTATTTATTTATTTATTTTTTTAAATTGGAAATGCTGCTTTGTAGGATTAAAATTTATATTCTAAAATATTTTTATTTTTATTCTTCTGAAATTAGTTTCACCAGAATCCAATTTAAAATATTTTCATATGATAAAATATTTTGTAAAAGAGAATTTTTCAAAGAGTAGTTCAAAACTTATTAAAACTACCACTACCATAATTCTTCTGCTAATAATAATAATAATAATTCTCCTTTCTACAAATGTAGATCTAAGTTGAACATATCTTAGTTCTCGGTTTTCAATTAAATTGAACCTCTATCTAGAACAGGGGTGGGGAACCTTTTAGGGGTGCCGGGAATAGAAAACATTTTCTTTGCGGGAAAAATAAAATATTAAGTACTCAATTGTATCAAAACATTGTCGACATTTAGTTTAGAAATGATTTCCTTCTCACTGTATGTCAAACGAATATTGGATAAATATTAATAAAACATTGAAATTATTTAATAATTAACTATATATATATATATATATATATATATATATATATATATATATATATATATATATATATATATATATATATATATATATATATATATATATATATATATATATATATATATATATATAGGGGGAGGACGTAGCGCCGTCCGAGGCGATGCAAGTACCCCCCATTGGGCATAACCCACGGAGTGATAGGATGGGCTAGACTATTCCGTTTCACTCCGTTGCCCTTTGGTTCGTTCCTTTTCGCGTTTCACCTTCTCAGGGGGTTCCCTAGCGTACTCCCGCCTCACACTGGAGTGTCTATGCTCCAACTACCTCTCCACCCCAATTCTTCACATGTCCCCACATTTTACATGCACTTACTCTTACATTACCTAAAACAAAGTTAACTAAAATGGCGAAACCAACAGCTGCCTCGGAGATGCTTGGGGGGCGGCATCCAAAGAATGCCCCTCAACCTCCACCCCTCACCCCATCATCACTTGGGAGTTGGCGGCCTCCGATGATGGGGATGGTGCCGCCATGACCCGGCGTCCGGCTTGCCCCGATGCACGGTCTTCTTTTTTCATTAATTTCTGCAACATTCGCGGTCTTTTTTCTAATTTTCCCTTTGTTGAACACCATCTCTCTTCTTCTAAACCTCATCTCTTATTTCTAACCGAAACTCAGGTGCTTGAGTGTGCTGACAGCAAACCTTATTCTGTTACCTCCTACTGTCTCTATCCTCAATTTTCAACCAAAGGCGGTTGTTGCGCATATGTGCGCAACGATGTTATTTGCTCTCGTGTCTCTGATTTGGAGTCTCATGAATTTTCTACCTTATGGCTTAAACTCTCTTGCAATTCTACTACTAAATTTATTTGTTCTGTCTATTTATCTCCTAATTCTACTGACTATAAAAAAATTCTTCGACTATTTAAACTCCAAAATAGAGCACATTCTATCCTCTTCTCCTTTCTCTGAAATCATCCTTTTGGGTGATTTCAATGTTCACCACCGCCAATGGCTTTCCTCTAGTTCTCAATCTCCAGCCGGTGAACTCGCCTTCAACTTTTCTATCCAGAACAACCTTGAGCAGTTGGTGCAACTCCCTACCCGTATCCCTGACCGTCTTGGTGATGAACCCAACATACTTGATCTTTTCTTAACCTCTAATCCTTCTCCTTATACTGTTAAACTCTTTCCTCCTCTGGGTTCATCCGATCACCTTCTTATCTCCGTATCTTGTTCTGTCTCTTCAAGTCTTCCGCAAGAACGGCCCCCGCCTTCGGCGAGGAGACGTCTGTGGCACTTCGGTGCTGCTAACTGGTCAGACTTGCGGTTGTACTTCTCTGATTTCCCATGGAATGATTATTGCTTTCGTGGGAGGGGTCCCTCGGAGTGTGCCGAGCGTATAACCGAGGTGATTCTCTCTGGCATGGAAGCGTACATTCCATATTCTTTCCCTTCTACTAAACCTAACAAACCTTGGTTTAACTCTGCTTGTTCTCGCGCTATCCGCCGCAGGGATACTGCCTTCGGAGATTACCGTCGTCTTCAAACTCCTGAAACTCATGCTACTTATATTTCATCCCGGAATCGTGCAAAATCTATTCTTCGAGATGCCAAAAACTCTTTTCTCCGCCGCAAATGCAATAATCTTTCTGGTTCTTCTTCATCTCGCCCTTTCTGGCATTTCGCAAAAAATGTCAACTCTAACTTTGCTTCTTCCTCTTTCCCTCCTCTAGTATCTTCTGATGGCACAACTGCCATTTTACCTTCAACTAAAGCTGAACTCTTCGCTCAAACTTTTGCCTCTAACTCTACCTTGGACGATTCCGGAGCTATTCCTCCTCCTACAACCCCCTCCAACTCATTTATGCCTAACATTGTAATTTCTTCTAAAGATGTCATTTCTGCTCTCTCTGAGCTTAACACTAAGAAGGCGTATGGTCCTGATGGTATTCCTCCTGCGGTTCTCAAAACTTGTGCTTCTGAGCTTGCACCCTGCCTTGGTAAACTATTTCGTCTTTGTCTTTCTACTTCGATCTTCCCTTCTTGTTGGAAACGTGCGCTCATTCAACCTGTACCGAAGAAGGGGGACGCTTCTCAACCCTCTAACTATCGTCCAATTTCTTTAACCTCCGTTCTTTCTAAAGTTTTCGAATCTATCCTTAACAGGAAGATTTGGAAACATCTCAATTCTTCCAATTTTATCTCTGATCGCCAGTATGGCTTTCGTAAAGGAACGTTCTACTGGTGATCTTCTTTCCCTACTTTCTGACTCTTGGTCCTCCGCTCTTCGGGGTTTCGGTGAATCTTTCGCTGTGGCGCTAGACATATCGAAAGCTTTCGATAGAGTCTGGCACAAAGCTTTGATTTCCAAACTTCCCTCTTTCGGAATCTATCCTTCTCTCTGTGACCTCCTATCTAATTTCCTTTCTGGTCGTTCTATAGCAGCTGTTGTAGACGGCCACCGTTCCTCCTATAAATCTATAAATAGTGGTGTTCCTCAAGGATCTGTCCTTTCTCCAACTCTTTTTCTAATTTTCATCAATGATCTTCTCTCTATTACTTCGTCTCCTATACACTCCTATGCCGATGACTCCACCCTTCATTATTCCTTTCAATTTGAAAGACGTCCCTCCCAACAGCAGTTATTAGACGCAAGAAGGATCGCCTTGGAGCAACTGACCTCTGATCTATCCCTGATTTCAAATTGGGGCAGAGAAAACATGGTCGTTTTCAATGCCTCAAAAACTCAATTCCTCCATCTTTCTACTCGACACAATCTTCCACACAACTATGACATCTTCTTCGAAAACACTCAACTCAAACCTTCATCTGTTCTCAATATTCTCGGTGTTTCTTTTTCTCGTGATCTTTCTTGGAAAGATCACATTATCTCTCTCTCTAAACAAGCTTCTAAGAGGTTGGGTGTTCTGTGGCGCCTTCGTAGTTTTTTTACGCCACCCCAGTTGCTTGCTCTGTATAGGGGTGTTGTTCGCCCCTGTATAGAGTACGCCTCGCATATCTGGGGTGGGTCCACACATACAGCTCATCTTGAAAAGGTGGAGTCTAGGGCTTTTCGTCTTATCAACTCTCCTGCTCTTACTAACTCTCTCCAATCTCTTTCTTCCCGTCGAATTGTTGCGTCACTCTCTCTATACTATCGCTATTACAACGGACATTGCTCTTCTGAACTCTCACGTCGCATACCTCCTCCACTGAGAAGGGCTCGTGCGACACGTCTTTCTACACAGTCTCATCCTTTCTCTGTCCAACTCTCCGACCCCAGACTTAACCGCTATGCTCAATCTTACATGTACTCTACTGGTAAAGTCTGGAACACACTCCCTTTATCTGTTTTCCCAACTTCCTTTGACTTGCACACTTTTAAACGCCGTGTATCGGGTCACGTCGGCCATTAGCGACCCCGAATCTGATTGCTTCCCAACTCCGGTGGATATTGGTAGGCCTTGGGCCTTTGCCCACCGGAGGAGACATAAAAAAAAAAAAAAAATATATATATATATATATATATATATATATATATATATATATATATATATATATATATATATATATATATATATATATATATATATATGTGTGTGTGTGTGCCAACCGGGGCCCTGGTTCCGGCAAACCCCGGCCCGGCAAAAATCAGGGAAAACTGGGGTTTGCTTGCCGAGGTTAAAACGGCATATTATAAAATTATACTTATTAATGGTGGATTAAATCAAACAAAATATAAGAAATTTAAGATTTTTTTCTTGTGTATTCAATATTATCGTTTTCTTTTCTGTCTTTTTGATCGCTCCTTTTCTGCTAGTAAATGTTCATCTTTGTGTTTTGATTTTAGATGCCCCCATAAGGATTTGGTTGTAAAAGTTTTACTTGGGCCCCTGGAGGTCCTCTTCTAATTTCCAGGCTGCAGATGTTACATTTTGCTATTTCGAGCCTATTCTGAAACATTGTAAAGTACTCCCATACTGCTGAAGCTGATCTTTTAGCCACATTGACAGAAAGTATAAACAAAATAATAATTTTGAAATAATGTAGTTAAATGACACAAATTTGATACACAGCTATAAAATAGCAATGATATGTATAAATGCAAGTTTTATTGATAATTTTAAATCTTACATTTTTCCAAACTTTAACTTGGTGTCTTACCTAGGTAAACCTGTTGAATCACTATTGTGAATTATTTATTTGTGAATTGTGAATTTGTTTATTTGAATTTTGTTACTGAAAAATGAATAAATATTTAAGGTCAAAGATTATCAATATTTCTAAAAATTCTTATGACTTGACATTTCTTGTTAGTATTCGATTTGTTATAATCATTATAATTATAACTATCTTTACTAATTGAAGGACTATTTATTGACTAAACTTTGGGGCTCAATGGAAACCAGTATGTACCACCTTAGAAGTTCCTTTTCAGACAACTGGACTGAACCAGATCATGTCAAATCTCTTGGATATACCAAGCGACACCGCAAAAGAGAAACTCCCCATAATCTCTACACTCAGAAGACCATAGGACAGTAAGAAAAGAAATTCCCAGTTAACATCATCGTCGAAAATAATATTGATTTACAGAGGGAAAGATATTAGATCATATGATCTGGGAGATGAGAGTAAAATATAGATTCTGACTTTAGACAATACATTAGAAATAGGAAGATAGTTAGAGGGTCCATTATGGCAACCATTCTTCGGAACCACCTAAACATGAGTGCGTTTCCAAAACACCAAAGAATGGTATTAGTGTAAAGTCATAAAACAGTGATGAGTAAGGTCAGTTGCCAGTTCAGAAAAACACTTGTACAAAACATGTGGAGGTATGCCACCTATTTAGCGTTCACATCACATGCATTGTATCATCGGTAATTACAGATAAAAATATGGAACATGTGAAAGGAAAAGGACTAGTGCGAGGAATGTTATAGTAGCTTATAAAAAATTTTATGGAAATTGTTTTAGACATTTTTTGCAAGGTGTAAGAGGTTTTGGTAAGTGGAAGAACCGTTTCGTTTATAAAAAAAACCATAAGCACGCATAATAATATCCCTGAAACTTTTCCGACCCCGAAGGATAATTATCAAGTGAGAGTAGAATGAGAGATTTTGGTGTTTCCATTGTGCTCAGTTTGAAAGATGAGAGGACAGTACGGAATGGTGAATTTTAGGGAGTTAATTGAAGATACTCATCCAGTCGAAGCAAATGGCTCCCAACCTTCTTCAAAACACCACTGCGTCTTCAGTGTCAATTCAAGAATATTTCAGGGAGGGTAGAGTAGAAGATAAGCAAATTAAAATGCAAGAATGAAAGCATTATTAACAACAGCTATATGGTTGTGGTGAGAGTTACTAATATATATATATATATATATATATATATATATATATATATATATATATATATATATATATATATATATATATATATATATATATATATATATATTTACTTTCGTCTAAGATGGATGCATTAAAACCAGCAGGGAAAAGAAACTGCGAAGTCTAAAAAATCCCAAAAGAGCTCTTACAAATTTTTTTTTTTTTGTGTGTGTATATATATATATATATATATATATATATATATATATATATATATATATATATATATATATATATATATATATATATATATATTTTAAAAGTCGAAACTTTGTGATGTTTTAAGATGGTAAATTTGTGGTGAATCACAAAGAGTGCTTTTAAAAAAAAATAATAAAAGGGTAGATTGAAATTTCAAAGGGGTTAAAAACAAAACAACCTTTAACTTAATACTATTTTATTTACAAAGACAAAAAATAATAATGGTAGCAAGACATGAGCAGTTAAAAAGCTAATTATAATATAAAGGGATAAAAACATTACATGACAGGATTGAAAGGGAAAGGGTCTATTAATAGACACAAGGGAAAAATTGTTTAGAGACCTTTCGTCAAAGACATGGACTTCGACATAAGGATCAAGATCCTTATTTAGTCTCTAAACTACACAAGCTCAAGAACTTGTGTGCTGAGCAAGGAGAATGGTATTCTCCTTTCGATGTTAATTAAAACATCTCTCAGCTTGGCCAAGACCAAGTATCGGATCCAGGAATCCGTTCCCTTACAACCCATTGTAGCCAAGACTACAATAACAAGATCAAAGGACCTCGGGGCTTTGTCTACTCCGTAAATGATTCTAATCAACTTCCTTTTATAGTTTCGAATCTTAACTCCACTACCAATAATAATAATAATAATAATAATAATAATAATAATAATAATAATAATAATAATAATAATAATAATAATAAAGTTACAATTTGTACAATGCAATAAAAAGAAACGTTATAACGAAGTTTTTAGACTCCTCTTTAATGGGAATAATTACTAAACAAAAATATAACAAAATCATGTCTTACAAATAAGTAAAATTAAAAAAACTTTATATTATCCACGCCTAGAATTTAACTTATTTGCAATGATGATTTGTTTACAGAGGACATAAATTTAACATATACATGAATTCTATATAATGTATATACATATTGTCAAATAATTAAATAACAACACTAAATAATTAATCTAAATGATATGTCAAGAAAAAAATATATATTTATAGTCAAAATATATTTCTCTCCCCTTTTTTTTCTTTTTCACATGACTAATTAATATAACAGTGAATTTGCTTCATCTAATGAATATAATTCCTTTGAAAAGGAAGAGCTAGTAGAGTTTGATAGAGAAGAAAGTGATGGAAAGGAAGAAGAAAGAGGGGGAAAGGAATGAGATGAAGAAGAAGATAAAAAGGAAGAACAAGCACGAGTATTGAGGGGTGAAGTAATAGGAGAGATAGGAGAAGAAACCTCTAATTCTTTAAGAATATTTGGCAATATTTCATTTCGGAACTTTAGTTCTTCTTGAACTTTCTTATTAAATTTCTTTACTCTTTTACTACGAGTCAATAATTTATTTTGTCTAACAGCATTTCTTTTTTCTTTCTTTTTTAATATCATTAACTGTTTCTTCATAACGTCCCTTTTCTTATTCAAACTTTCCTTTCTTAAATCTGGTTTTGGTTTCGAAAAATTAGTCTTTGGCCCATTATTTAAAAGTATAAGTCTCCACCACTTTTGTGTTTTTACTTTTTCTTCCAATTCTACGAGATTTAAGTTTTTCCTCAATGTTTTTGTGGTGTGGTCACAGTTTTCTAGAATAATGGTGTATCTGTATGTGTTTTTTTTAAACAATCTATATAAATCATTAAATGCATCTATTAACTTAACGCTGGCGAAATTTTTATCTTTGAGATTCATAAAAGAAATATGAATTTCTTTTCCCGTGATGTAGCTATCGGGGATTCTTCTATCCAAAATCATTTTGACTTCCCTGTTCACTAGCATTTCTATGTTTACTAGCCAATCGCCTTTATTTTGTATATGTTTAGCAAATATTCTAAAGAAAGTATCGGGAGGAATGGAATCACTGATCAATTCTCTAAACGAATTGTCGCAAGACATTTTAATAATCTGTAATTAAATTTAATATAATTCCTAAGGAAAGAGAAAAGGACAATAATTTAGTATTAATGCTTAAGAAAAGGATATATAAAATATAATATAAATAATATGAAGATATATGATAATTTAACTCCTCATAGAAAATTATTTCTAACTTTCTAAGGTCACTTTACCATAGAATACCATGTACACTCCTTTGTTGTACATGATTGGTCTCTGAGTACAGTGGATAAATATTTATCCCACATGTAGTCACAAGGCGGTCTAACATGGATTGTTCCCATAGGAATCACATCCACTTAGTGTTAGGATTAGAACTTTTTTAGGGTTCCACGCGAGACCTACCAAACTATGATAACCATTATCTCCTACATAAGGTCGTTGCAACTTTCAATGATATCTAACATAAATGAATAAATGAACTATAGCCATAATTTATATATAAAAAAAATATAGCTTCTATTCATAATCCTTTCTTATCGAACATTAAAGGTGTACAAACAATTTTTTTCTAAATTTTCTTAACTTTATCTCTCATTTTTATTTTATCCAATATATTCTTAATATTTATTCTCTCTCTTTTCTTTATTTATCTTTAATTTCTGATCTACTTTAACATATTTAATAATATTAATTAGTATTTTTAATGACGCACAACCACTAACATATATAATCTAAGTATTACTGATCGTATTACTATATATAGTTCTTTATTTTACAAAATATTCTCTTTATTTATATATTTTAAACTTCACTAAAATATATATATAATTTTTTTTTTTTTTAAGTAGTTATTCAAAGGAAACGTTTTTATTTTACAATCTAATTTGTTTTGTTTTTAACATATGAAATCTCAATCTATATGAATAATATAAGAGGGGAAAGAAATGATCTAAATACAAAGGGAGCTTCACCACTGGCATTGAACGAGGACTTACTGGTATAGCCACCATTTTTAAGAGGGTTTCACCTTTGCTAACCAATTTAAAAGGATCCCAACGCTGAGCACCAATTTAAAAGTCGAAACTTTGTGATGTTTTAAGATGGTGAATTTGTGGTGAATCACAAAGAGTGCTTTTAAAAAAAAATAATAAAAGGGTAGATTGAAATTTCAAATGGGTTAAAAACAAAACAACCTTTAACTTAATACTATTTTATTTACAAAGACAAAAAATAATAATGGTAGCAAGACATGAGCAGGTTAAAAAGCTAATTTATAATATAAAGGGGTAAAAACATTACATGACAGGATTGAAAGGGAAAGGGTCTATTAATAGACAACAAGGGAAAAATGTTTAGAGACCTTTCGTCAAAGACATGACTTCGACATAAGGACCAAGATCCTTATTTAGTCTCTAAACTACACAAGCTCAAGAACTTGTGTGCTGAGCAAGGAGAATGGTATTCTCCTTTCGATGTTAATTAAAACATCTCTCAGCTTGGCCAAGACCAAGTATCGGATCCAGGAATCCGTTCCCTTACAACCCATTGTAGCCAAGACTACAATAACAAGATCAAAGGACCTCGGGGCTTTGTCTACTCCGTAAATGATTCTAATCAACTTCCTTTTATAGTTTCGAATCTTAACTCCACTACCAATAATAATAATAATAATAATAATAATAATAATAATAATAATAATAATAATAATAATAATAATAATAAAGTTACAATTTGTACAATGCAATAAAAAGAAACGTTATAACGAAGTTTTTAGACTTCTCTTTAATGGGAATAATTACTAAACAAAAATATAACAAAATCATGTCTTACAAATAAGTAAAATTAAAAAAACTTTATAATATATATATATATATATATATATATATATATATATATATATATATATATATATATATATATATATATATATATATATATATATATATACTGAAATGAAACACGAACCCTCAAACTTATATCAGGTGATATTAAAACCGAACGTGATTGGTCAATTCGAAAGGAGCGAGGGCGTAAGGAGGAAGGCAGAAGAGATAGTTAGTGAGGCCATGACTACGTGCCTAGGAAGGTGTATTGAAACACCGCTATCCAAAAGAAAGCAAAAGGCTTGTTATAAAGGGAATGAAGTGGGTTTGAAGTGCTTTAGATTCAATACTTATGTTGTGAATGCTCCTAAACTGTAGAATTTAAGATTATTAACCTTGCCTAAGTCCTGTGTAGTGAAGATAGATTATTAATTACGGAAATGAACAATTGACTGTGCTGTACTATTAGGCTTAAGAAATAAACATAATAAGTGAGCAAAGCTATTCTTAACCCTATACTTCTTAATATACCGTGCAATTGCATAGCAATTGCATATATATATATATATATATATATATATATATATATATATATATATATATATATATATATATAGTCTCTTGTTGCTAAATTTTCAATATAAAGGGACTCAAGATATTTAAAAAAGTATAGAAAATATTTTTAAACTAAAAATTTACAATTTAAATGACAATCATTAATGAGAGAAAAATAATATTTCAATTATGAAGATAAGAACCAACACCAATTTTGTTTTAGTTCTTTCCGATAGTAAAAAATATTTTAACAATCAATTGATGAGCAATAGTTTTGTAGTTTGAAAACGTAAAAACAATTTGGAATTAAAATTTTTTGATTTCTTTGCAAACACTGAATTCTTGTCGATGTCGATGACGGGTGTATAAATTGGCTCAGTTGGTTCATTTAGACATCACTTTGTAGGGTTCTAGGGTCCGAGAACATCTTTCCCATGTGCCGTTACATTTGGGATATATATATATATATATATATATATATATATATATATATATATATATATATATATATATATATATATATATATATATATATATATATATATATATATATATACGAGGGCGGACTGAAAAATAACGCCTGTTGATACGTTGCTAAGCAACGGAAACCGTTATAAACATGTTCAGACCTGCGTTCGAAAGATTGAAGATTGTAGAAAAGATATGACATGCGAACGGTTTAGTTATTTGTTTTCAGTTTCATTATTGTGCAGTGATATAAAAATGGAAGCTAATAGTGATACTTTGTTGAAGCAACGTGCAGTGATTGAATATTTGTATACCGAAGGTGTACAGAATTTCTTCAAGACATTGTAACGGGAGATGAAACCTGGGTCCACCAATACTATCCAGAAGGAAAACGACTCTCTATGGAATTCAGACACCCAAGCTCACCTGGCAAATAGGGCGCACTTTCGTCAGATACCAGATATTTTCGAGGTAGCTAAATCTAACAATCTGAGCCTAATGGGGTTTTGATTTGCAGTACAAATCACTCATCTCGCTCTTTCCTGACACCATTTTGGGGGTTCAACCTATTGTAATTGGTCGCAAGTCGGGAAAGGGGCCCCGTGAACCCCCCAAATATGGTATCAGGAAGTTGCCTGAGTTTGCAAAATCGCTGAGTTCACCTCACTCTCTTTTCTGACCATTTTTTTTGCGGTTCAATCCAGTTAAAATTGGTTCGAATCTGATGGTCCGGAGGTCTGCGTGGGTCCGTGAATCGACAAAGAAAAGGTCAGGAAGGTCACTGAGAATGTGTTATTACACGTAAATGCAGGAAAGACCGTTAGGCTCATGTTGCTAGATTTAGCTACCTCGAAAATATCTGGCGTCTGTCGAAAGTGCGCTCTATATTATCTGGCATACGAAAGTTTAAGATTCAACCCTAGGCTGTTAAACTTATGCTGACAGCATTCTTTAATGTGGACGGTGTCGTCTATTTGGAATACCTGACGAAGGCTACAACTGTAAACTGCGATCGTTATGTGAAATTCTACAGAAATTAAAGAGCCACATTCGTCGATTAGGACCAAACCATACCGTTTTCCTCCTGCATCATGATAATACTCAACAACATTGCATTGCCCAGACACATCTGAAGCTTCAACGTTTGACCTTCGAGGTCATTGATCACCCGCTCTACAGTCCTGATCTGGCCAATAGTGATTTTCACTTATTTCCAAAGTTGAAGGAGAGTCTCCTGGAGGGGAGTGAGATTTGGTTTAGATGATGAGGTAAAGAAAGTGGTGGCAAACTGGTTCCGCAAAACATATTAAGACTTCTCTTCAACCGGTTTCGAGAAGCGGTTCCTAAGTTTGCAGAAATGTATTGATGTTCGAGGAGATTACTAGAAAAATATCATTACACGTTCATTGAATAAACCTTTGACCTTTTTTTCAGTCTTTCTTTCATTACTTTATTTGCAGCGTATTAGATTTTGGGGCAGAGCTTAACTCTTCAGTCCACCCTCGTATATATATATATATATATATATATATATATATATATATATATATATATATATATATATATATATATATATATATATATATATATATATATATATATATATATATATATATATATATATATATATATATATATATATATATATATATATATATATATATATATATATATATATATATATATATATATATATATATATATATATATATATATAGGCACAAGCTCAAATGGGGGAACTCTCTCTGAAAAAAAAATGGAAAATACCCCAAATCGTAGAAAAGGAAAACTGGTCGACAATATCATCACTCACGGGTCGGAGGGTACGGGGGGCAGAGCCCCCTTAGACATATGCTGGGTATAACACCCAATTTAAGTTTTTTAGTTCATCAATTGTCGTAAAAAACCATTTTTTTAAACATCTTACTTTGAACCACACTAAAAATTTTGTGAATCCTCAAACTGGAGCTTACACCCAAAACATAGAGCCTACATGGAGTGTGCTTAAATATAAAAATTAAAAAAATATATTTATATATGTATATATATATATTTTTTTATTATTTTCCATTTTTTTTTCAGAGAGAGTTCCCCCATTTGAGCTTGAATATATATATATATATATATATATATATATATATATATATATATATATATATATATATATATATATATATATATATATATATATATATATATATATATATATATATATATATATATTCAATAAATGCTTATAAACCAAGCAGTTTGTAACAAAGTAAATAGAGCTAAACATATTGGAGGATAAAGAAATACTTACCTCCTCAAGGGTCGAACCACCGCATGTTGCGACTGAGATCGACAAAAGACTCGGTGCTCTACCGCTGAGCTATCCACGAACCCAAAAAAGTTCGCTTCAAGAAACAGTTTCAAGCAACCGATCTTCCAGTCAACATGCGGTGGTTCGACCCCTGAGGAGGTAAGTATTTCTTTATCCTCCAATATGTTTAGCTCTATTTACTTTGTTACAAACTGCTTGGTTTATAAGCATTTATTGAATAAAATCTAAGGAGCGGGGAGGAACAGGGTGAAAACCTGGTGATTGTACCTTGACGGGAAGATCGGTTGCTTGAAACTGTTTCTTGAAGCGAACTTTTTTGGGTTCGTGGATAGCTCAGCGGTAGAGCACCGAGTCTTTTGTCGATCTCAGTCGCAACATGCGGTGGTTCGACCCCTGAGGAGGTAAGTATTTCTTTATCCTCCAATATGTTTAGCTCTATTTACTTTGTTATATATATATATATATATATATATATATATATATATATATATATATATATATATATATATATATATATATATATATATATATATATATATATACTGATGGATCGGATGTCATATTTTCTCATTTGAGGATGCGGATATACAATTTTCGTCAAGTGCGGATGCGGATTTTGAATTTTTGAAAGTGCGGATACGAATGTTGAATTTTCGAAAGTTCGGATGCGGATGTCAATTTTGATGAGGACGCGAATGCCATCACAAATATATATATATATACACACACACACACACATATATATATATATATATATATATATATATATATATATATATATATATATATATATATATATATATATATATATATATATATATATATATTTTAAAGGGTTTTGTCCCAACGGATCAATATGTCCCTTTTTAAAATAAAAATAATGATGTGAACCAGACTCAATAGCGTGGCGAATAAAAGACTTAGAGGATTTTCTTAATATTTACTATATACAAAAATAATAATTACAACAAAATAAATAAATAAATAAATGAATAAATGGTAGCGTGAATATTAAACAAGGCTTCTTCGGAGTTACGTTAAGGTTCTATCGTTCGTTAAGCTACAACAGTGAAGCACATTCCCATGCAACACCTCAAGGAAGAGCAAATTAACATGCACTTCATATAATCAGAACATATTACCATGTACTTGGTTAGAAAGAATATTTCCACTCAATCTATTAATTATCGAAAGACAACTACAGTCATTCGAGACAACCCATTACCAGGTATAGAACAAGCTAATTACCAAGCAAGTTCCAATCCAACTGTTCCTACAACAGCTGTTCTTTCTTATCGAAAGACTATCGCAGTCATTCGGGCTCAACCTATTCCAGGTAGAGGAAAAACCAGCTTATTCCAAGCAAGTTTTAGTTTAAACTGCTATTACAGCAGTTCTTCTCCACGACGTCTGAATTCAAGGTGGGATATACTTCTCTCGTGTTCTGATGTTTGTTCTCCATCAAAAATGATACAAAAACGTGTCCTCTTCTTCAATAGTCTTCTCAAAAATAATTCATAGGCAAAACTTATTAAACTAAATACATTTCTTTTTAAGAAGGCTAACTAAATTATTTCTCAAGATAATTATAACAAACAATACATTATAAATGAAATATTATAAAATATAGGCTTAATAATGACCTTTACTGTATTTTAATAAGTTCTTTATATAAAATCACAACTTTCTTAAGAGTTTCGCCATTAAAAATGATATGATGGAAAAGATATTTAAAAGTAAAACCATTAAAAATCCAATAGACAAAAACTTCGTTTTTAAGAGATTTACAATTTTACACGCGGAACAAAAACGTCTTAAAGCTGTTTTCATTAATTTATTACAAGGTAATTAGAATATTCATAATAAGGTGTTATATATAAATAGAAACCTCTTATAACATAATTTATAATAATAAAAGAAAATATTAATAAAATAAATAATATATATAAAATATATATAGTAAAAATACAGTTAACCGCTTTTTAACATATTTGTGAAAAAATCTTTCTCTCTCAAATTTAAAGGCGTCCCTTTAGAAACTAAGCTAAATAAATATTTTACAATTAATAAAGAATTTTTATTACTTTTCTTAAACATTTTAAAAATATAAAAATATTACATAACTTTCTAGTTAAATTACAATTATTCCCGTTAGATTAAGGGAGACTAAACTAAACGATAATTTTAAAGTTTCTAAATGGTCAATAAGCTTCTATGGTACTTCCTAAAATATTTAAACATTATTATATACTTTTTATACTCTTAAATGATGTATTATATATATATCTATAAAAGGATACATATACATTGTAACAAAAACATATTTAACTAATAAAAATTAATATACAAAGATTGTCCGAATCGAACCATTTTCTGAGAATAAAATCTTCCGAATAACGAAAACTGCGTCTCGTTTAAAATATCATTTCAAACGTTTTTTTAAAGATAATATATAATTATTTAACCTTTTACACACCCCCAACGCCAGATTTTATATTATCAAAAAAAAATGTTTACATTTTAAACCTACTTCAGGGAAGAAAAGAAAAATTCTATGGAATACAAAGTTTAATGGAAAAAAAAATCTCCTCTCTCTCTCTCTCAGAGATCGTCGAAACAAACAAAGCTCCTATTACTTCTTCAAATGGAAATACATTACATAACAACCTCTCCACAAGTGGGAAAGTGTCAACCAAAATATTCAATAGCTAAACAATTCAAAAGAAAATCATTCTTCAAGAATTCGTCATAAAAAAAAATCTATTTAATCGTCTTCGCTTAAGTATAAATCATCAAATAATAACTGCACCTTCGACAAAGGAAAAAGAGACTCCTTGACAACTTCATCATTAGGAGATTTAGGCAAAGTGGAAGATGAAGGAATAAGAGTTGAAGAAGAAGAAGATAAGGGGGTAGGAGAAGAAATAAACTTAGAATTTGACAAAGGTTTGTGGGAAGTGGAAATTGGAAAAATCTTAGTTGTCTCCTTTCCTTTACTCTTAAAATTATCAAAAGGCTTCCTTATGTGAGACTTCTTCTTCATATGTTCTCTAGAGGTCAAATCCTTCAACCAAGGTTTCTTGTGCTCTAATCTATTCAATTTCCGTGATCTATTGTCCTTTATATTTTTACTTGGAAGGCTAAAGAAATATTTATTCCTATACCCTTGATTAGAGAAGATTATTCTCCACCAGCTTTGTGACCTTACGTTTAATTCTAACTTCCTGATGTCCATGTCCTTAGTTAACTTCTGAAATCTATGATCACTGTTTTCTATCAGCAGATTAAATTTGAAAGGGGATGTTTTGAAAATTTTGTGCAAGCTAAATAATAGTTCTTCCATTTGCAAGCTTGCTACATTCTCTTGATAGAGGTTAATAATGGACAGGTGGGTTTCTTTACCTTGGAAATAAGTAGATTTTATATTCTTGTCTATGATGGGAAAGATCTTATTCTCAATTAACATCTCTACATTCACCGGCCAACTAATCCCGTTCCTTATTGCTTGCAAAAACTTCCTAAAAAAAACATCTGGGAAGATAATCTTTTCCTCCTTGGGATCTTTATTCTCATCTCCAAAATATGTTTTTAACTTTTTATCCATTGCTACAATTTTATAATTTAAATTTTATATATCTGAAGGAAAAATATAAGAGTCAATATACCATAAAATAATACAAATGAAATAATTAAATGACAAAATAATATAATTTTCAACTACCACCAAGAGAGTTCTTTATATCCTCTGGCTGGATTTCAACGCAAAATTCCTCAATGATCGAATATTTAATATATATATATACCCCTGAGTTGAATTCTCATAATGCATTATAGAATCAAGTCATAAAACGGCTTCACGAATACTGTCCCCTTGGGTAACATGTATCTAGAATTAAATCAAGTGAAGAATAGCGAGCATCGGGCGCAACCAATAACTCTCCGTGAGGTCCATCCAAACAAGGTGACTCAACAAGGTCCCTAATAACAACAATTCAAAAAATTCCACGTTGCAACGATTTTCAAAAATTCATATACTCATAAACAATAACAATCAAAATGTATGAAACCATATAATAATATAAACCTTCTCTAAATAAATATTCAATGAACCAATATCTCTCATTTCCCTTCAATATATAAAAAAAAAATATAACTTGTTTCCGGAAAACAAAATTATATTACCGCAATCAAGCACCATAATTTATTCATCATAAAAAAAATCAACATCAACATAACAGTCTACTAAGACTTCTATCATCATATCATCAATTACTACTGATATTCCCCATCAGCTTTTACTATAACTCCGGTGCTTAATTGTTTTTAAACTCTTCCAAAAAAAATTAACTTAACTTCTCATTTTTTTTTCAAAGATTCCATTCTATTATCCTTCTAATCCCTTTCTGCATTTCCTTATTTTATAGAGCCAATTCCTTATTGAGGAAGCCTTACCTCTGATCTTCAAAAAAAAATCAATATCTGAATATATATATATATACAACCCTTAACCTAAACGTAAAATTAAAATCGCATCTTATAAAGACTTGTCAAAAAGAAATTCACTTCACATTTCTTTGTTTATTACTCTTTCACAAATAATTAATTCTGCACCATACTTAATCTCTCGGAAAAATATAACCTTTCTGGTTATTATAAAACTTTCTTCCACTCTAAATTTTATAATCGTTTTTCGATTTGACACAGGTAATTTGCACCATTTTCTCCTTACACTTCTCCTACTCTTTTCTCCTTTCTCTGTATTAAAAATTTGTACTAAAAAATAACAGAAAACTATTCGGTAATGCATTTTCTCTCTTTTATTATTATTAATATTTATTTAATTATTCTATTCCTGTCACTAACAACAACAATGAGAAAGCGTGAAACATAATAGAAAGGGAGTTAAGTACTTTTGCGTAAAAATATATATATATATATATATATATATATATATATATCTCTAATGCGTATAAAACTCTTTGTGTTTCACAAATTGAACTTCACTCTTCCCTTTTTATTTACTTCCCTTCTCTTAATCCGAATTACTTAAAAATGTGTTCTCTATTATCCTCTGCCATCATAAAAATAAATATTTAGAAATTTTCTGAGAAAAATCAATTTTATAATAGTCTCCCAATAATAATACTCAATTATTTTTTTAACTCGAATTTTATAAAGAAATATTTCTAACTTCTTTTTACTACTTTTGTTCCTCTATTTTATAACAATTTGCAACTATAATTTATTATCTAATTCTTTTATTATTATTACTATTAAAAATTTCTTTTAACAACAATATTTCGTTTTTATTTGCCACTTTGCTAATGCAGAGTCTAGTTATGAACAATAATATTAATACTGCTACTAAATTTTTTTTTCACAACAAATATAAAAAATAACTGCCAACGAACAGTCCCACTAAGCTGGTACCAATTTAAAGGGTCCCATTAAGCTGCCAACAATTTAAAGGGTTTTGTCCCAACGGATCAATATGTCCCTTTTTAAAATAAAAATAATGATGTGAACCAGACTCAATAGCGTGGCGAATAAAAGACTTAAAGGATTTTCTTAATATTTACTATATACAAAAATAATAATTACAACAAAATAAATGAATAATGAATAAATGAATAAATGGTAAATGGTAGCGTGAATATTAAACAAGGCTTCTTCGGAGTTACGTTAGGTTCTATCGTTCGTTAAGTTACAACAGTGAAGCACATTCCCATGCAACACCTCAAGGAAGAGCAAATTAACATGCACTTCATATAATCAGAACATATTACCATGTACTTGGTTAGAAAGAATATTCCACTCAATCTATTAATTATCGAAAGACAACTACAGTCATTCGAGACAACCCATTACCAGGTATAGAACAAGCTAATTACCAAGCAAGTTCCAATCCAACTGTTCCTACAACAGCTGTTCTTTCCCTATCGAAAGACTATCGCAGTCATTCGGCTCAACCTATTCCAGGTAGAGGAACCAGCTTATTCCAAGCAAGTTTTAGTTTAAACTGCTCATACCAGCAGTCCTTCTCCACGACGTCTGAATTCAAGGTGGGATATACCTTCTCTCGTCTTCTGATGTTTGTTCTCCATCAAAAATGATACAAAAACGTGTCCTCTTCTTCAATAGTCTTCTCAAAAATAATTCATAGGCAAAACTTATTAAACTAAATACATTTCTTTTTAAGAAGGCTAACTAAATTATTTCTCAAGATAATTATAAACAAACAATATATTATAAATGAAATATTATAAAATATAGGCTTAATAATGACCTTTACTGTATTTTAATAAGTTCTTTATATAAAATCACAACTTTCTTAAGAGTTTCGCCATTAAAAATGATATGATGGAAAAGATATTTAAAAGTAAAACCATTAAAAATCCAATAGACAAAAACTTCGTTTTAAAGAGATTTACAATTCTACACGCGGAACAAAAACGTCTTAAAGCTGTTTTCATTAATTTATTACAAGGTAATTAGAATATTCATAATAAGGTGTTATATATAAATAGAAACCTCTTATAACATAATTTATAATAATAAAAGAAAAATATTAATAAAATAAATAATATATATAAAATATATATAGTAAAAATACAGTTAACCGCTTTTTAACATATTTGTGAAAAAATCTTTCTCTCTCAAATTTAAAGGCGTCCCTTTAGAAACTAAGCTAAATAAATATTTTACAATTAATAAAGAATTTTAATTACTTTTCTTAAACATTTTAAAAAATATAAAAATATTACATAACTTTCTAGTTAAATTACAATTATTCCCGTTAGATTAAGGGAGACTAAACTAAACGATAATTTTAAAGTTTCTAAATGGTCAATAAGCTTCTATGGTACTTCCTAAAATATTTAAACATTATTATATACTTTTTATACTCTTAAATGATGTATTATATATATATATCTATAAAAGGATACATATACATTGTAACAAAAACATATTTAACTAATAAATATTAATATACAAAGATTGTCCGAATCGAACCATTTTCTGAGAATAAAATCTTCCGAATAACGAAAACTGCGTCTCGTTTAAAATATCATTTCAAACGTTTTTTTTAAAGATAATATATAATTATTTAACCTTTTACAATATATATATATACATATATATATATATATATATATATATATATATATATATATATATATATATATATATATATATATATTACTACGGTGTATTTCAGAATAACTCTGCCAAAATTGACCTCTTGGTTGAACAGAACCCAACAATGAATAAAAATCTCTTATTACATATAGGTTCCAAAGTACAGAGTTCAAAAATAAGCATGTCATACGGACCCTTTACAAGCGTATAATGGCAACTGACCAATCTCAGGTATATATATATGTCTTCTCTTCTTCTTTATCTTTATCTTCTCCATGGAAGAATTTTTGTATATGGACGAACTTTATATATTTCAATGTATACACAATATATAAATATGTAGCTCTAATATTTTCAAATAAAGTGTTCATTCGTATGCTGTGTAGTGCTGTCTATGTAATATACGATAGCTAGAGGATAGAAAACAACAAGCGATGCAAGATTTATTACAAAAGAAAGGTTAAATCCTATGAATTGAACATTTTTAATTCACACATTGTAGAGATGATGCTCGAAATGTTTACCTTTTACAGCAATTTATGCCTCACATCTTACCGTAGATTGAGGAACACGCCCCAAGACTCTAAGAGTGTTTCGTTTAACCTCCAAGCTTTGGTTTACACGGTCGATAAGAACGACGAGAGTAGGAACTGGTTTTACATACACAAGTTGTCATAGGTGGTCCCAAAAGAAAGTCCACCTGACTGAAATCGGAAGAGCTTGCAGGCAACGAAATCGATTCTCCTCTTCCAACCAGTCAGTTTGGTAATTTATCGACAAGATAATGTCTGCCAGTCAAACTAAAGTGTATTATTGTATATTACCAATTTGTATGTTGAATGGCTAGTGTAATGTAGTTTAGGAGGTACAGTTGTTCTTGCTCCAAAAAACCGACTGAACGGACGTCCTTATAATGTGTCTTGCAAAGACACACACATAAACATCAAAGAGCCGGATTTTACATTGTAAAAAACATTTGCTGATGTCATGATTATATCGTAGCATAAGGATTGGCGTCAGCACATCGATGTTTACTGGTTGTATTTTTTTTTGCGAACTAGCTTACAGAGTAGTCAGCGATGAATCTGTAAATCATTGCACTGCTGAAAAATTATTGACGAAATTGTAACTGTGATGGTAAACCTTCACCGTTGAGAAACTACTCTCGGGATATGAAACTGGTATAGTTGTTGTTAGTAAAATAAGGCGACCATATTTTTTTGAAAAAATATCGGGACGCTTCTGAACATTGAAAATACCTTGCTTGTAAGGATTTTAAGGGATGTATAAAGAACGATGATTTTTAATATAAAGAAGAAATACGATTTTCGTTTTCAAAAGCAAGTCATATGATTTATTTGTTAAGGACATTCTACAAAAAAAATACATTTTTCCTTTCTAGTTTAAACAAAAGTTGGATAAAATACAATTATCCTAGACGATTTTCCCTCTAAAACATTCAGGATACGGCTTAAAAAATCGGGACTGTCCTGATAAAATTGGGATGGATGGTCAACTTATAGTAGAGGGCTCCACATGGAAAGTTTGCGTGTACTGATTCCAGGTTGTTCATCAAAATTATTGAGCACATTCTCCACCATATCAGGAGTGCTGTTAGTTTAGCATCACAGTCCATTTCATATCGTCCACAAACACACACATAAAAGCACGCATATATATATATATATATATATATATATATATATATATATATATATATATATATATATATATATATATATATATATATATATATATATATATATATATATATCTCCTCTGTTGGGTATTTATAAAACGAAAAGTCATAGACTTGATCTATTTAAAGAGAGCAATGATAATGGAGTTACCCCAAATATGTAAGGAGTACTTCATATAAGGGTGAACAACACCCAGAGGACTACCAGTTTCTACCAGAGTTGGGAATATCTTAATCATGGTCGATTAATGAAAACATGCCCGGATACACGGCTCTTGAAAGGAAGTTGATAAAATAGATGAAGGGAGTGTTTTCCAGATTTTATCAGGTGAGTACATGTAAGACTGTTCATAGTGGTTAAGTCTGAGGTTAGAGAGCTAACAGAGAAAGAATGATTTTTTGTAAGAAGACGTGTCTCAAGACTCCTTCTCAGTGAAAGATGTTTGCGAGAGGAAAATTCAGAAGAGCAGAATTCAGAAGTGTTGTAATTGCAATTGTATAGATAGAGTGATGCCACAAATTGACGAGTAGAAAGGTACGCAGAGAGTTAGTGAGAGCGAAAGAGTTTATAAGACGAAAAGCCTTTGACTCAACCTTTTCAAGGAGAACTATGTGAGTGGAATCACCCCAAATATGTGGAGCGTAGTACTTTATACAGGGGTGAACAACACCCCTATAAAGAAAAACCAACTGGGATGTAGTGAAGAAATTTTAAAGTCGACTCAGAGCACCCAGCCTCTTAGAAGCTTGTTTAGAAAGATAAGTAATATTATGATGCTTCCAAGAAAGATCACGAGAAAATACTAAAGACAGATGAAACTTTCTGTTGTGTTTAGAAGATTAGAAGAACTGAGATATTTCCATAACTTCCTGTTATGGATAGATTCGGTAACTTTAGAAAGAACGAAGTTTAAAGAAATAGGACGAAAGTTAAAAGGTTAAGAAGCTCAAAACCACAAGTTTTGGGAACCGCATGTGAGATATCATAAGAACAATACTCCTTCTTAGTATGAAGCTAAGAGAGAGCAGAAATGAAACTTTCAGAACAAATTACAATATCATGAATAATTGAGCAGGAGGATGTTGAAGGAGGAGGAATATATTCGGAAACCTTTAAGGGAGAATTAGAAGCAAAGGTTCAAAGCAAAGAAATCAGTTTTAGCAGAAGGAAAAAGGCAGTTGCGTCGTTCGTTACAAGATACTAAAGCAGAGAAAGAGGGAAAAGTAAAATTAAAGTTGACATTTTTTGGCAAAATACAGTACTAGATAGAACGCGAGGAAAAGGAGCCAGAAAGATTATTTCATTTAAGACGGAGAATTGATATTTTGGTGTTACTGAGAATAGATTTTGAAGGATTCCGAGATGAGTAATAAGATGCGTTAGTTGGTGAGGTTTGAAAACTACGTTAATCCTTGAAGCCAGTATCTATGTGGAAAATAACACAATAACATGTAGAGCTAGACTAAGGTTTCTAAGGTTTAGTTGAAAGGAAAGTATATGAAATGTGCGCCTCCATACCAGAGAGAAATTAAGAAAGTTAAGAAATATCAAGAATGTTGGGTTCATCACCAAAACGGTCGGTGATACTCGTAGGGAATTTCACCAATTGTTCAAAATTGTTCTAAATTGAAAAGTGGTAGGCTAGTTCACCAGCTGGAATATGAGAGCTAGATAAAAGCCATTGGCTGTTGGGAACGCTGAAATAATATATATATAGTAAGGTGGCAGTTTTGAAAGAGTGCCAGCCACTTCCGGTTTCCACAATCTTTCCTGAGGAAAATGAGTGGAAATTGGCCCCCACGCTCTTTCCTGATATATTTTTAATACGATTAATCCTATAAACCGCAAATTAACTCTGATAATCTTTTAAGCCCCGCCTCTTTTGGCACTTAATCCTTTAAGCGACGCCCCTTTTTCACTTGGTACTTACCGTCAGACACCGGCCACCCTCCCTTTGGCACTCCCTGGAGGGGAGGAACAGTGAGTCCAAGAGTGGGTGTACAAAGGAGGGGAGATGATACGCATACTCTAGGGGAAGCACATAAATCTAAGTGGGGAATCAGGTGGTGGGATTCGTGCTTTTGGTGGGTGGGATAGAGATGAGGAGGTGCAGAGAGTGAGAGCCCCCAACCTGATCCCCACACGTAAATTCACATGTCACCCCTAGCATACGTATCATCCCCCTCCTTTGCACATTCACTCTAGGACTCACTGTTCCTCCCTTCCAAGGTCGTTCGTGAAAACCACCAGGCTTCACCTGAATTCATCTACATTGTGCCAATATTCTTATGTTTAGTTGATAATGATGTTTTAAAATGGCATCTTACTAAATTTTTCTGTGAACACGCTAAAAATCTTTGTATGATGCGTCGATGATGATAATCACGTACGTGTCTGAGTCTTTTTTTGTGAGAAATATACATAAATATGTTACTTTACTTTTAAACTAAGCTCAAGAAGAGAAGTATTTATTGTTTGTATTGGATAAAAGCATGGTGAATAGCTAATTTGATGTGATGTTATGAGACTAGTGAGATGAACAATGAGAAAATTTGCATTCAGCACCTTTTTTATTGTCGGAAAGAAAAAAATATTATGATGGCGATAAAGAAAAACAATGCGATATGAAAATATGTTTGTGAAACTGTATGAATAATGAAAACCAAGTATACAGAAAATCAAAATTTTGGAAATTCAAGATGGTAGATAACTCCATCGACAGAATTCTTATATGATAGATAATGCAATGTAGGTAGAAACCTATATGTCGAAAACCACGTGATCAAGATGGCAGAAACCACGTAATTAGAAATTCAAGATTTCGGACAGATAACTTCATAGTGTGATGATGGTACAGTACCATGACATCGCAGGTTCAGAGGTAAGTGTGTGAGTATACATTTGTGTGTTTTGTGTATGCGTGTGAGGAGTAAGTAGAAGAGTTCTTATACTCTTTATATGCTTCAGTGTTTTAGCTAATAAATAACGATACAGTTTTAATAAATAAATTTGTTTTACAAAATTTTTTAGCAAGTTATGGAAAGATATGAATATAAATTTTTAAAGGTATAACTTGAAAGAGATATAAAAATAGTAATATGAAATAGGATTAAAATAATTTTAAAATGTTATAGCTTGAAAGAAATATAGAAAATGTAATGTGAAATAAATTTTAAAATAATTTTTAAAAGTCATTGCTTGAAAAGAAATATAGAAATAGTTTAAAAATAATAGTTTCAAGAATACGGGAAGAATATCCAAGAATATGTAAATAGGATAATTGCGCCATTAAAGAAATAGAGCCAGAAGATGGAAATTATATGGTGTAATATTAAGTAATGATGTCTTCATCCGAATAAAATCATATTAAAGTAATGAGTTATTATGTAATAAGAATTTCTATTTAAAAATACATTATATTGTTATAAAATAACGTTGTGAATATGAAATAAATTGCTTAGATACTGTAAGCACTTGATAATGTTATATGGCAAATGTAAATGAAGCGAGTCGTAAACATGAAATAGCAGGAATTGATTGGATAAAATATAAGCATCAACCACGGGGTTATGATGTCATAGACACATGATTATATTGTTCTTAATATCAGCAAATATAAAAGCATGTTAAATATAGGGAAAAAAATAACAAATCCAATGACGTCAAGTTAAGAAAATAAATAGTTCCACGATTTGTAATTCACGTCATTACTTGAAAACTAAACGTTCAAATAAAAGGTATGACGTCACAAACATAATAATCATATGATTAAAATAACTCCAATACAAAGTAATAAAAAAATGTATGACCTCACAATATTTACATTCGTATTTGAAAATATGATGATAGGTACGTAATAACAGTGATTATATAATTATTATGTAATAATTCATTTGAAATATTCAATGATATAAGTGTAATATCATAATTTATAAAGTCACAAAAAAGTATATGATAGAAGAAGGGTAAAAATAAGCATAAATAGATAATATTGTATTTTCTAAAGCATGATCAAGTTTGGTGTAGTGGTAACGGAATGCATTTCAAATCAGAAGGATGAGGTTTCGAATCATGGTTACTTGAAGAAAGTTTTAAAGGTTTGTATCAGGATTTGTGAATATTGGAAGTTTGATTTTCACTGAAGAGATAGCCCTATGGTCACGAAAAAATGGTGGGAAAATTCAAATCCAAATCCAAGATGGCGGAAGCTACGTGATCAAGAAAAATGGCTTGAAAATTCAAAATCAAATCAAAGATGGGGGAAACAACATAATTAGAAATCAAATGGCGGAGACCACGTAATCAGAAATCCAAGATGGCGAAAACCACAAGATCAGAACTTCAAGAGGGTGGGTGGATAACGTCGTAGTTTCATGATAACCCAGTGTCATGACATCGCAGGGTTAGGTGCGTGTGTATGTGTGTACATGTGTGTGTGTTTTGTGCGCATGAGCATGCGCACACGCGAGAGATGTCATCACCGAAGGTATCTTGCAACATTGCAATGTTGTAAAGAGGGTCTTGCAATGATACCTTATCCTCTGTGAAAGCTTCGCTGACACTGGCACTCTCCTCGTACCGAGTGGGCATGGTCTAACCCAGGGTGCCACGTGCAAGAAATTCCTAGAAATTGCTAGAAAAAGGCACTCAAGATAGAGCATGAGTTAGGTCCTGGCAATAGCCTTGACGTGTCAAAAGTTCTAAAGAGAGGGTGGAACGTGCCGTGGGAAAAAGGTGCGGGCTTAAGGGATTAAAGGATTAAAATGATCAAAAAGGGACGGGGCTTAAAGGATTAAGTACCAAATAGAGGGGGGGCTTAAAGATTATTCGGCTTAATTACCGGATTATCAGGATTAATTAGCTGTTTATCCGAATTATTTGGATAACAAATACCTCAGAAAAGAGCGTGAGTGTCAATTTCCTCTCAATTCTCCTTAAATTACCCTAGGGAGAGAGCATGGGAACCAGAAGTGGCACTGGCACTGACACTGACACCACTTCAAAACCGCCACCTCAATATATATATATATATATATATATATATATATATATATATATATATATATATATATATATATATATATATATATATATATATATATATATATATATATATATATATATATATATATATATATATATATATATATATATATATATATATATATATATATACCTCCGCTCACGGGAAGAAACCTATTCAAGGAGGGGGTATTAAAGTAATTAAATTATTAAAAATAACACTCACACAATTCCCACCGAACATAAATTTCCCAGGCTAGCCACAGACGTCATCTTTAAATTAGTTGAGATTAAAATCAACAAGAAACACAGAAAATGAGAGAGAATTCCATAAAACAGAGGTAGCTGAGAAGAAAGAGATATCCCAGCAGACAATCCTGAAGTTTCCTATGTCCTCACAAAATTCATGTGCAGACAAGGTACCACTTTTAAGGTAGAAGTATATGAGTAGTTAGTTGCCTCGAGCATTTGCCGCTTTAATACCTATAGAAAAGAGGCAGAGCACTAACTTCACGTCGCAAAGATAAAGAGTAAAGTGAATTGGAAAGAGCACAACAGTTTCAGCTTTTGACTCGATCCTATCCAAAAGACGAGTAAAACCTGTGTCACCCTAGATATGAGAGCAGTACTCCATACAAGGGCGGATGAGACACTTGAATAAGTGGAGTAACTGTGAGGGAAAAAAATTCTCTTAGTCTAAACAGAACTACCAGCTTTCTTGAAACAGCCCTAGCAGCAGTTTTGGTGTGAGGTTCCCAAGACTTATTTTTTGTTTATTTGAAGGTCAAAGATGTTTATATTGTCAACAGGAGAGACAGGAGAACCGTCGAAAGAAATTGAAAAGTTATGTCTCTTTGAGAGGGAAATTTCTAGATGTTGAGTTTTTAAAGAGTTGAGTTTCACAAGCTAGTGATGACCTCACTTTCAAATTCTATCCAGATCAGCAATAATGAAATCGGAGAGATTTTGACGAGAGGCAAGTATAGAACAAAAGTGGGAGCAGATTTGAAATGAGTAGAAGAATAGAGAATCGAGTCATCAGCATATGAATGAATGGGGTTAGATGAGCATCTGAGCAGATCAAGTAATAATAGAATAGGAGATAAGACCGAACTATGAGGAACGCTACTATTGACAGGAAAACAAGAAGAAATCGCATCATTAACAACAACAGAAATGGAACGATTAGAAAGAAAACTAAACATGAGTAACCAAAGAGAATGAGGAAACTCAAAGGGGGGGAGTTAGAAAAGCAGTGATGCATACCATAACCGGTCAAACAGCTTTGATATGTCAAGCTAAACCACATCCGTAATGACAGAAGACCATAACTCTGCAAGAAAGGAAAATATCTCACCAGTAGACCTCGAGCGTCGAAAGCCATTC
>SEYY01024966.1:65000-70000 GCA_009176605.1 Armadillidium nasatum
AATAATAATAATAATAATAATAATAACATAACAAAGAAAAAAAACACAAACGACAACAAAAAAAAAAGTAAATAAACAAAAATATCCCTTTTACATTTTAATACATTTGTGTAGAATTTATTTGATTACTTTCACTTTGCGGTCAGGGATGAAAAAGTGACTTTAGCAGCATAGCACCGAATGATAAATCTTTGAATTTCTTTTTACTTAATTAGATTGTAATTTTTCTGTTGCTAGGTTCATATATTTACATTTAGCATTTGAATAAATGCAGTATGTATATATATAATATATATATATATATATATATATATATATATATATATATATATATATATATATATATATATATATATATATATATATATATATATATATATATATATATATATATATATATATATATATATATATATATATATATATATATATATATATATATATATATATATATATATATTATATATATATATATATATATATATATATATATATATATATATATATATATATATATATATATATATATATATATATATATATATATATATATATATATACGCTTTTTTCTTCTTTTAAATCTATTAATACTGGTTTTCCTCAGGGTTCTGTCCTATCCCCAACACTTTTTTTCCGTTTTTCATTAATGACTTTCTTCCTATTACCTCATCTCCTATCCACTGCTATGCTGATAACTCCGCCCTTCATTAATCCTTCCAGTTTGAAAGACGTCCCTCCCAACAGCAGTGGATAGACTCGGGAAGGGTAGCCTTGGAGCAACTAGCTTCTGATCTTTATCGTAATTCAAATTGGGGCAGAGAAAACATGGTTGTTTTCAATGCCTTAAAAACTCAGTTCCTTCATCTATCCACTCGACACAATCTTCCACACAACTATGACATCTTCTTCGAAAACACACAACTTAAACCTTTATTTGTTCTAAATATTCTCGACGTATCCTTTTCTGATCTTTCTTGGAAAGATCACATTACTTCTTTTTCTAAACAGGCTTCTAAGAGGTTGGATGTTCTGAGGCGTCTTCAGAATTACTTCACGCAAACCCAGTTGCTTGCTCTCTATAGGGGTATTGCTCGCCCCTGTATGGAGCATGTTTCACACATCTTGTGTGGTTCCACTCAAGCACCTCTCCTTGAGAATGTGGAGTCTTGGGCTTTTCGTCTCAACAACTCTCCTGCTTTTCCTAACTCTCTCCAATCCTTTTCTGCCCATCGAATTGTTGTGTCACTCTCTCTATAGTATCGCTATTACAACGGACACTGCTTTTCTGAACTCTCTCGTCACATACCTCCTTCATTGAGAAGAGCTCGTGCTACATGCTTTTCTACACAGTGTCATCCTTTCTCTGTCCAACTCTCAGGCCCCAGATTTGGTAGGACTCCGACCCTTGCCCACCGGAGGATATATATATATATATATATATATATATATATATATATATATATATATATATATATATATATATATATATATATATATATATATATATATATATATATATATATATATATATATATTCTCTGGAATGCAAAAGCCCGAATCTACCAAATCCATCAGTTCAGAAATTTTTTGAAGGACCGCAATTACAGGCTGAAATATCTCGATACACGTCGTTTGAAAATGTGCAAGTAAAATAAAGTTTGAAAAATATATGGATGAAGTGTACTGCAGACCTTGTAAGTGGAATAAATGTTCGATTGACAATGGTGGTTAAGTCGGAAATCAGAGAGTTGAACAGAGAAAAGATGAGATTGTTTAAACAGGTGTGTCGCACGAGCCCTTTACAGTGGTGAAAGAATGCGACTGAGGAGTTCAGAAAAAGTGTTTGTTAACGTTATAACAATGATAGAAAGAGAGTGGCGCAACAATCTGATCAGCAGAATGAGAGTTTGAGAGAAAAACAGTTAATAAAACGAAAATCTCTTGAGTCCATTTTTTCAATGGGAACTGAATGAGTCGAACCAACCCAGGTGTATGATAGAGACTCCACATAAGGGAAAATAATATCCCTCAAAGAGCAAGCACTTGTGGTGGGATGAAGAAAATTTTGAAGGCTCCTTAGAACAAACAACTCCTTAGGAGCTTGTTTAAAAGAACAAATGAAGTGATACTTCTATGAAGGATCAGGAGAAAAGAAACACGAAGGCTATTAAGGACTGACGTGGGTTTGAGTTGTGTGTTTCGAAGAGGATTTTATATTTGTGTGGAAGAATATGGCGAGAAGAAAGAAGAAGGAATCGAGATACTGAATACAATAATGCTTTCTCTTCCCAAATTAGAAATTCTAGAAAGATTAGAGATTAGCTGCTTCAAGGACACCCTTCCAAAGTTAATCAGTTACTGTTGGATTGAATGCCTTTGAAAATGAAAGGAGCAATGAAGGGTGAAGCCTTTGGTATAGGAGTGAACAGGTGATGAAGTAATAAAGAGAAGGAAATTAGAGAAAAATAGAAAAAGTGCTGGAGGTAGGACAAATTTCTGAGGAACACCACAGTAAATGTAATTAAAGAATGAATGGTAGCTCCTTACTACAGCTGCAACAGTAAGACCTGAAAGGAAATCAGAGAGAAAGACACAACGAGAAGGATAGATACCGAAAGAGAGAAGTTTGGACATTAAAGGCTTGTGCCTGACTTGAACCAAAAGATGGCTTTTAATATATCTATCACCGCAGCAAAATATTTAACGAATGCCAAAGAACTGAAGAGCAAGAATCATAGAGAAGATAAATATCACCTGTAGACCGAAAGCTATAACTGCGATCAGATTACAGGAATTGAGATCTTTTCAAATATTCCTAATAAGGATGGATTCGAAAGCTGTTGAAAGAACAGAGTTTAAAGAAATAGGACTATAGTTGGAGGATTGAGAGAGGGGACTTTTTTTTTTTTTTTTTTTTTTTTTTTTTTTTTGGCAAAACCTGAATGAAAGCACATTTCCAACAGGATAGGCAGGTGGAAATAGAAAAACAGAGACGAAATAGTTTACCAAGCTCAAAAGCACAAGATTTGAGAATTGCTGGAAAGAGTCCATTAGGTCTATACCCTTTCTTCGAATTAAGCTCAGATAGAGCAGAAATAGTTATAAAAATGATTAGTTTGTTATAAATTGGAAGAAATTGAATGCAGAGGAAATGCTTATGAATCACCAATGGTGAATTAGAGGCAAAGGTTTAAGGAAAGAATTCAGCTTTAGAAGAAAGTAAAGCGGCAGTTGAGCCTTTGAAAGATTCTGAAGGATAGAATGAGGAAGAAAATAAATTAGAGTTTACGTTTTTCAAAACTGCAAAAAAAAAAAAAAAAAAAAAAAAAATAAATATATATATATATATATAAATATATTATTTATTTATATTATATATTATATATATATATATATATATATATATATATATATATATATATATATATATATATATATATATATATATATATATATATATATATATATATATATATATATATATATATATATATATATATATATATATATATATATATATATATATATATATATACAGTACTCTCAAAAATACCTTTATATACAAATATAGGTGTCAAATAAAAATACTTAGTTCAATTAAACGGCTATTTGATGTCTGAAATCATTAGTATTGAAAAAAATACAACTATTTTTAAAAAAAAGTCTTTTGCTTTAAAATAGGTTTTACGTCTGTTGAGCCAGTCGTTTATTGCAACACTCAACTCTTCTATATGAAGTTGTTCACTGCACTCGTTTGTGCTCGATTTGAAGAAATAGAATATTTGAGTGTGTTCTTGAGCAGATCGCACGATCTAAACCTGTCCATAATTTGAAATCCAAAGCATTAAGAAAGGAGCTCCAAGACGGCCTATTTTACAATTGTCCCAGACCATGCTCTGCGTACTGGTGCTGAATACTGTTGAAAGTTTTATCATTGATTTTAGACAAGGCGTGAACATGGAATTCTTATAGAATATCATTTCACGTGACATAATAAATAGCTTACAATAAATAGCTTCAGTTTGTGCATTTACAGCTTTGGCAGCTGCTATTTCCGAACCAAACGTGGACTAACAATTGTATTTCGATCTTGCACATCTCCTATGTATTCATATAACTTTATGGCATGACACACAAATATACGGTTGATATCTAACGGTTGTTCTCTTGAAAAAGATACCTTTTTCTATCCGTCATTTATATAGCGTTATCGCCCCACTAAATAGTTATTTAATACTCAACTAACAAAACCAGCTTTTAGCTTAAAGTATAAAGGTTTTTGCCCGTCGAACTGTAGCATCACTCTTTACACCATCGCTAATACGACAGACATTGCTCTTCTGAACTCTCCCGACGCATATCTCGTCCGTTGAAAAGGACTCGTACTACACGCTTTTTTACAGTCTCATCCTTTCTCTATCCAATTCTCTGATTCGAGAATCAATCTTACATGTAATCAACCGGTAAATTCTGGAACACACTCTCTTTATCTGTTTTCCCAACTTCCTTTTTCCTACACACCTTCAAACACCGTATATCGAGATATGTAGACCTTAATTGAACCTGGAGTTTGACATTTCCATAATTCTGGTGAATTTTTGTAGGCCTCTGGCCTTTGCCCACCATATGTTATATATATATATATATATATATATATATATATATATATATATATATATATATATATATATATATATATATATATATATATATATATATATATATTTCAATTCATTTTTTCCCCTATCTTTCTCAGAAAATAATGTCATTACCTGTATTATTGGATTAAGAGCGAGATCAATTAGGTGCCATTGAAGGGTCGAAAGCGTTGTCTCCGTTCCAGCTCCAAACATATCCGCTAACACATGAGTTATTTGCATCTCGCTAAATAAATCTTCTTCATGTTCAGCTTTTTTAGCTTCTTTTTCCTAAAACGATTAAAAATACCAATTCATATTTAACAAAATATAAATGTATTTAATTCCGTCTGCCGTGGCACA
>SEYY01024966.1:72500-85000 GCA_009176605.1 Armadillidium nasatum
AAAAAAAAAAAATAATTATTATTATTATTATAATTATAATATTATTATTATATTATTATAATTATTATTATTATTATTATTATTATTATTATATTTACTATTTTTATTATTATTAATATTATTAATTATTATCATTTCTTTTATTATTAGAATTATAAATATTATTATTATTATTATTATTATTATTATTATTATTATTATTATTATTATTATTATTATTATTATTATTATTATTTTATTATTAATGCTATTAATTTAATTATCATTTCTTTTGCTATTATTAGAATTATAAATATTATTATTATTATTATTATTATTATTATTATTATTATTATTATTATTATTATTATTATTATTATTATTGTTATTATTATTATTATTATTATTATTATTATTATTATTATTATTATTATTATTATTATTATTATTATTATTATTATTATTATTATTATTATTATTATTATTATTATTATTATTATTATTATTATTATTATTATCATTATGTTATTTTCTATCAAAAATCCTGAAATAAAGTTTGGAAATAAAAATGCTAAAATATTTGGAATATACTTAAAAAAAAAAAAAAAAAAATAAAAAAAAAGTAGTCAACTAATTTTGTTATAAAATTCGTAAGCATCCTGTCCTAATAGTATTCCCAGAAACGTTCTTCCCTTGGCAACGCTCATTTCCATCATTGATCAGATGAGAGACTCACCTGCATTTGGTTCTCATCAAATCATGTTTAATGTTCGCCATTTGAGTAATGAACTTCAAAAACAAGGTAAAGGGTTAAATTTCGACTATTAGGGCAACTCTCAAAATCTTATTTATAAAGTCTATCTTTTCATATATATTATATATATATATATATATATAATATATATATATATATATATATATATATATATATATATATATATATATATATATATATATATATATATATATATATATATATATATATATATATATATATATGAGCATAGAAAAGAAAGGAAGGGAGAGAGAGATTAATGTTAAAATAAAGATAGATTATGAAACCGAGCCAAAGGAAATTCCTGCTTTGCTATAATTTAAAAATGTTTTATCACAAATGAAAAAGAATTCAATTTTCATTTTTCAAAGCAGGAAAGGTCTTTATAATGGAGTTCGGCAGAGGTTGGAAAATTTAATCACTAAAGGTCAAAGAACCTGGTTCGGTAGCAATATATATATATATATATATATATATATATATATATATATATATATATATATATATATATATATATATATATATATATATATATATATATATATATATATATATATATATATATATATATATATATATATATATATATATATATATATATATATATATATATATATATATATATATATATATATATATAATATATATATATATATATATATATATATATATATATATATATATATATATATATATATATAATATATATATATATATATATATATATATATATATATATATATATATATATATATATATATATATATATATATATATATATATATATATATATATATAGTATATATATGAGTGCACTATTGAGGGTAAAAAGTGTATATCGGCCTTTGATTATCAGCTGCAAATCAACCTCGACCAGCCAACCTCTCGTATTTTCTGAATCGTAGCAAGCCCAGGCTCCTTCCTGACCCCTTTTCGAGGCACACTCCCTCCCCCGAAGGTTGTATCCCCACTTAAAGGAGTGGTTGCGCAGCCACAGCACCCCATTTTTAAGCCTCTTTCCAGAACACTTTTCACAGTTCAACCCCACTCTGAGGAATAAACACTCTCACCCTCTTCCTCCTTCTAACATTATTTCCCTCCCCTTATGTAGTGCTGGTATTGCACAATACCCTATTTTTCAATCTGTTTCCTGGACCCGTTTTGAGGGTTCTCCTACATCTCGGAGAGGTATACTCAGCTTCTTACCACTTACCCCCTCCAATGGAGAAGGGATGGAGTAATTCAGCTCCCCATTTTCAAAATCTCTTTCATGACTTCATTTTGAGCATTTGCCGTTATTCATCTCTCTTCCCTGAGATTATTTTGGAGGCGTAGCTTCCAGGTTGGGGGTTCTTTGGAGAGTACTACCTCCCCACCCCTCCCAAATTGATTCTTGATTAAGTCTAATGAGTTGTTTTGGACTTCATATACCTCCTCAGCTCGCAGCCCTTCCCCTGCTCCTCACTTATGCATGATTTACGGAGGTACATAACGCAACAGCTTTTTTCGTCTTTGAGTGAAAGGAAGCACATAGCCTTTCTCGTTGTTAAAGAAAACAACACGTGATCTCGTATTTATCACAGTCACTTACAGTCTAAAATTTCAAATACTTATTCGATTTACATACGACTTATTCCAGCAGCTAATTCCATTTCAAAAGTAAATACTCATCAAAAAGCAGATTTCAAAGTTGACAGGATAAGGATTCGATCTCTGATCTTCATGAATAGAAATCCATGACGTTACACTGGGCTACGAGAGCTTTTTATTTTAAGAGTAATGTACATCAATTTTGCAAATTCCTAAATTTTAATTTCACCCAACATTTATTTATTCCATATTAAACCGCCTAACATTCTTAGCATTAAAATTTTATTTCACTATGCATATATTATCATTCAATATTATTTAACATATTCTAAGCTAACATCAGTTTTCTTCACAAAGCTATAACCAAAAAATATATTATTTTCCTTTTCTATTCAGATTTTCTTAATTTTATTAACGCAATACATTAAAGTACATGCATAAATATACGTACAATTCCCAAACAACCTTACACATATACATAGACACATACACTCGAATACATAAATACGCGCACACATATTCACTCACACTCACATATATATTCTCAGGTGCATATATAATCATACATACATGCATATACACTCACACACACAATATTTATGCTCAATCAAATACATACGCACATTTATAAACGCGCACACATACTTTCACACACACAAAAGTACTCATTACAAACATTACAAACCATAATACTCTCAAATAATTAAATCTTTTCTTTTTCTTCTTTTTATTCTTTTTTCATTCAACAATTTGTTAATTTATTTAAATTTTTTTTTTAATATTATTTTGTTTAATTTTCAATTTATTTTTATTTTTTACTTAATTTCGTTTTTGTTTATTCATTTTTAAGAATCTTTAAATTTTTATTGTTTTTCTTTTTCCATCTGTAAGTTTTTAAGAATTTTTTTTACGTTTTTAACCTCATTTTATTCAGTAAAATATTAAAACGTGTAAAACGTATAAAAAATCACCGATCCTAACATACGCACACACATTCTCACACGTACACAGGAATAAACATATTTCCACTCGACATTTATTTTATTTCCCTTAACTTTTATTTATCTTTAAGTTCTTAACCTTTAACATTTTACTCAACAAATCTTTTTCAGTTTCACGATTCCTATCATTTTCCATTTTAAGATCCCATTAACTTCCTTTTCTACAACCCAACTTTTTCACTTTCACGTATCCAAACCTTTTACGTTTAGTAAACCCTTCACTGTTTTGATTTAAGAATCCTATATCTTTCCTATTGAACTTCATCTTTCATTCATCAATGTACTGTCATTCCATGACATCATACCCATAACAGTTACTTTATTACATAAAAATACAACACGTTATAAACACGTGATCGCATATATTGAGCATGCTTTAAACATTGCTTCATATACTAAATAACTCATTGTGTAAAAGCGACAAATCATCTGTAGTCTTTATTCTTTTTAATGTTGAATTCTTTTTCTAACCTTATTTCATAACAGTAGTTTTAGGTTTACCTAGGTCTTTTTCTTTTTCTCTTCGTAAACTTGTTTCATGACTGTAATTTGATAACAGTAATTGAGGATTTATTTAAGTCATTGTCTTTTTCTTACTTCGTATTGCAAGTAATTTTAAGATTTCAGTGTAAGTTTTATTAAGCCTTTTCAGTTTAATTTTTTTTCATACATTTCATGTTTATAACCTGTCTTTTTCGAATTTCAAGTTTTATTTAAATTTTAAAGTTTCAATTCGATTATTTAATTTTAGTTTTAGTATAATCTAGATTTTTCACTGTTATTTTCCTAGATTTTGATGTTTTATGTAAGCTCTACTTTTTATTTAATGTTTTTAGTTTTATCTGTAAATTTTATGTTTTTTATCTTTATTTCTTTAAACTTTTAGGGCTGAAAGTACTGATCCATTAAAACATGTAGTCATACATGAACAATAGAAAATATTAATTTATGAATGATGAAAAAAAGTACGAAGTATGCACCATGTTGATAAAATCAGTGCTCAGTGTTAATGGTAAATTATGTATATGCTGTTAGATCCTTTTAAAATATCTTAGAGACATTACATTTTGAGTTTGTACATACGTTAAAAGCTAGAATATGTTTAATGGATCAATGTATAAGTTGAAGAGCATAGGTTATAAATATATTCAAAATTATGCAACTTATGTGTTAGAGGGATTACGACGTGACTTTTTATCATATTAAGGTGTTAAAGTTAGAAGATGAGAGAAAGCTTAAGGAATCTGTTGGAGAATGTAAGGGGAAAATGTAATTAAAGTTTTGAAAATTACATGCTAAAGAGATTCCGACTTAGCTTTGGTTATGCATTAAAGTTAAATTTAAATTAAATGTAGATATAAATGTTATGCGAATAAGGGTTTGAGTTAAGAAATGAATTAGAGAGATGTCGGTATGTCTTTGATCATACTTTAGAGATAAAGCTAGATTAAATGCAGAGATTTAAGATATATATTGATGACGAATAGAGTGAAAAATATATGTAAGTACAATAAAATATAAGCTAAAGAGATGAAAGTATATCTTTGATCATGCTTTAATGATAAAAAATTTAGTGAGCAATGATGAATTAAGATATACGTTGAAAGATTTAGATAAAGAAATGTATATAACGATCTACAAAATGTGCGTTAGAAGAAGATGACATATGTTTTGTCATGTAGAAGTGCTAAAAGTCAGGCAGTATAGGGTGATTAAGGCATGAAATGTATGTTATTTTATAAATTGTATGCTAGAGAGATGATGACATGTGTTTGGTCATGTCGAAGCATTAAAAGTATATAGTAAATCATCGTGATTAAGGTATACGATGGGGAGTTCACAGTATGAAATGTATTGTAAGTTTTATAAATTTTGTGCTAAAGAGCTGTCGGCCTTTCTTTGATCATACCTTTGAGTTAAATTTAAGTTGAATATAGAGATTTAAGTTAGTTTCTCTACGGTTTAGGTTGAATATAAATATAAAATTTTGTAATTTGTGTTAGGTAGATGATGGAATGACTTTGTTTATGCCTTAACGATAGGTTAGATTAACCATGGAGATTCAAATTATATACTGAATAGTTTTGAGGCGTATGATGAATGTAAAGTTCTATAATTTGTATATCAGATAGATACTAGCATGACTCTGTTAATGCTTTAGTTTTAAAAGTTAGGTTAATTATGCAGATTAAGGAGCATACTGAGAGACAAAGAGTAGCGAGAGAGTATAAATAAAGTGTAAATAAAAACATTCAGTTTGTGTTAGGGAAATGTTTTGTGAGGTAAATACTAAAATATATTTGCCTTAAATTAAAGTTGTGAATTATTAAATAAATATAAACCTTTTAGTGACGAAACAAATTTATTAAAAGAAAAAGGAAAAAGACCTAGGTAAACCTAAAACTATGGTTATGAAATCAGACTAGGAAAATAATTCAACATAAAAAAGAATGATGATTAGAGATGTTGTTGTTGTTCTTACACAATGAGTTATTTAATAAATGAAGAATTTATTTGTTATATTAACTTTGTAATTCAACGTTGCATGTTATAGTTTTATTTTTATTTTTTTCTTTGTTTCTACTTTTTAGGATATTATTTTTCATTCTCTTGAAGGGAATTAAAAAATATTTTTTTACTTTCAAAAATCAGATTTGAAATCAACTATTACAACTTCATAAGTAATTCGCATTCCATCCTGATTTTTACCACAAGAAATGGCTTATCTCTATGGTTTAATTTACCAAGAAACTTGAACTTTCGATCAAAGAAGCATTCACATATGATTTAAAATGAAAAATAAAAAATAATAAACAGGTTATAACAGGTGATAATAGAAATAAGGCATCGAAAAAATTCAGCATTTGGAAGATCGGTCAAACTGTAAGTGGGGGAAATGTATTAGTATCTAACAAATAATCTTTCAAAGCACTCGAAATTGGTGCAATGGTTAGCGTCGAAATATATTTTTTTATATAATTAATTATTATTATCATCATGTCAGCAGTCTTATCGCATTGCCACTGACTGTGTAATATACGTTAAAAAATTTCTAATGTGACATTACTAATGTATATATATATATATATATATATATATATATATATATATATATATATATATATATATATATATATATATATATATATATATATATATATATATATATATATATATATATATATATATATATATATATATATATATATATATATATATATATATATATATATATATATATATATATATATATATATATATATATATATATATATATATATATATATATATATATATATATATATATATATATATATATATATATATATATATATATATATATATATATATATATATATATATATATATATATATATATATATATATATATATAATATATATATATATATATATATATATATATAATATATATATATATATATAATAATATATAATAATAATACAATAATAATAAATAATAATAATAAAAGGTCAAAAGCACTTTAATGTATTTCTTAATTTTACCTTTAATTTTCAAATTTAATTGATTTTTAATTTTAAATAAAGTATTACATATAAAACTTTGCCCTGGTTCATGTTGTCATGGAATGCATGACTTGCTTGTATTATGCAAGTCTTTCTTTTATATATATATATATATATATATATATATATATATATATATATATATATATATATATATATATATATATATATATATATATATATATATATATATATATATATATATATATATATATATATATATATATATATATATATATATATAAATATATATATATATATATATATATATATATATATATATATATATATATATATATATATATATATATATATATATATATATATATATATATATATATATATATTTATATATTCCCATACGGGGGAGGGAAGTAGCGCTCCAGAGGCGATGAGATTACCCCCCATTTTGTATATGAGATGTTAAGGGTACTTCACATCCCATCCCGGTGCCCAATGGTTCGCTTCCTTTCACGCTCATCTCCACCTTCTTCTACACGGAGTAGGCTCTCCTTCACACACATAAAACACTATTACAGGCACACACCCTTTGGAAAAAAATAATAATGGCATCAACAACAGTAGTCTCCGAGAAGCCTCGTGGGGAGGCTTCCAAAAATAGCCCCTGATCCACCCCTTCCCCAGTCACTACTTGGAAGTTGGTGGCCTCCTGTAATGGGGTTGATGCCACCAAGACTATGCACCCGGCTTGTCTATTTTTTTCAATAATTTCGGCAAACAATCGCGGTCTACACCTATTTCCACTTTGTTGAACATCACCTCTCTTCTTCTAGACCTCACCTCTTGTTCTTGACCGAAACTCAGATGTTTGAGCGTTATGATAGCAAACTCTATTCTGTTTCCTCCTACTGTTTCTATCTTCAATTTTCAGCCACAGTCAATTGTTATGCATACGTTCGCAACGATGTCGATTGTTCTCGTGTCTCTAGTATGGAGCATTCTGAATTTTCCACCTTATGGCTTAGGCATTCTTGCCATTCTACGACTAAATTCATTTTTTCTGTTTATTTATCTCCTAATTCTACTGACTATAAAAAATTCTTCTATTATTTAAGCTCCAAAAAGAGCACATTCTTTCTACTTCTCCTTTCTCTGAAATCATCATATTAGGTGATTTTAATGTTCACCACCGCCAATGGCTTTCTTCTAGTTCTTATGATACAGCTGGGGAACGTACCAAAACGACGTTCAGAAATTGGTGCAGCTCCCTACTCGTATCCCTGATCGTCTTGGAGATGAACCCAAAATTCTAGACCTTTTTCTAACTTTTAATCCTTCTCCTTATACTGTTAAAATCTTTCCTCCTCTGGGTTCTTCCGATCACATTCTTATCGCTGTATCCTTTTCTATCTCTTCAAGTCTTCCGCAAGAAAGACCCCCTTCTATTGAAAGGGAACGATTGTGGCAGTTTGGTGCGTAAACTGGCCGAACTTGCTGTCGCACTTCTTTCATTTCCCGTGGAATGACAATTACTTCCGTGGGAGGGGTCAGTAGGAGTGTGCAAAACTCATTACTGAGATGATTCTCTTTTGCATGGAGACGTACTCCATTTTATTTCCATTCTACTAAACATAATAAACCTTGGTTTAACTCTGCAGCAGGGATGTTGCCTTCAGGAATTACCATCGTCTTCAAACTCCAGAAACTCACGGAACTTATATTTCATCTCGAAATCGTGCATTATCTATCCTTCGTAACACTAACAACTCTTTTTTTCTCAGAAAATGCAATAATCTTCCTGGTTCCTCTTCTTTACATTCTTTCTGGAATTTTGCAAATAATGTTAACTTTAACTTTGCTTTTTCCACTTTCCTTCCTTTAGTATCTTCCGACAGCACAACTGTTGATTTTCCTTGTTCTAAAGCTGAATTCTTTGCTCAAACTTTTGCCTCTAATTCAACCTCAGACGATTCCGGAGCCATACCTCCACCTTCAACCCCCTCCAACGCATTTATGCCTAAAATTGTAAATTCTTCTAAAGACGTCATTTCTGCTCTATCTGAGCTTAATACTAAAAAGGTGTATGGTCCTGATGGCATTCCTTCTGTGGTTCTCAAAACCTGTGCTTCCGAGCTTGCACTCTGCCTTGATAAACTATTTCGTCTATGCCTTTATATTTTAATTTCCCTTCTTGCTGAAACATGCGATTATTCAGCCTGTACCGAAGAAATGGGGCCCTTCTCAACCATTCAATTACCGTCCCATTTCTTTGACCTCTGTTGTCTCTAAAGTTTCGAATCTATCCTTAACAGGAAAATTTGAAAACATCGCAATTCTTCTAATCTTATCTCTGATAGCCAGTACTCCTTTCGTAAGAAACGCTCTACTGGTGATCTTCTTTTCCCTCTGTCTGACTCTTGGTCCTCCGCTCTTCGGCATTTCGGTGAACCCTTTGCTGTGGCGCTGTACATATTAAAAGCCCTCTTTCGGTATCTATCCTTCTTTCTGTGTTCTCTTTAATTTCCTTTCTGGTCGTTCTATAACAGCTGTTGTTGACAGCTACCCTTCTTCCTTTAAATATATTAATAGATGTTCCAGGTTCTCTCCTATTCCCAACACTTTTTCTGCTTTTCATTAATGATCTTCTCTCTATTTCCTCATCTCCTTTACACTCCTAAGCTGATGACTCCATCCCTCATTACTCCTTCCAGTTTGAAAGGCGTCCCTCCCAACAACAATTGATACACTCGAGAAGGATAGCCTTGGAGCAGCTAATCTCTGATCTTTCTCGTATTTAAAATTGTTGCAGAGAAAACAACGGCTGTTTTCAATTACTCAAAAACTCAGTTCCTCAATCTTACACACAACAATAATGTCTTCTTTGAAAACAAACAACTCAAACCTGCGTCTGTTTTTAACATATTCTGCGTATCGTTTTCTCTTTTAAACAAGCTTCTAAAAGGTTGGGTGTTCTGAGGCGCCTTCAGTATTACTGCACGCCAAACCAGTTGCTTGCTCCCTATAGGAGTATTGTTCGCCCCTGTATGGAGAGGTTCCACTCATACAGAATAACTTGAGAAGGTGAAGTCTAGGGATTTTCGTTTGATCAACTCTCCTGCTCTTACCAACACTCTCCAATCCCATTCGATCCCTCGAATTGATGCGTCACTCTCTTTTCACTATTGCTATTTCAACGGACACTGCTCTTCTGAACTAACTCTTCGCATACCTCCTCCACTGAGAAGTGTTCATGCAGCATGCATTTCTACACAGTCTCATCCTTTCTCTGTCCAACTCCAAGAGTAATGAAGGGTGAAGTCGTCGGCATAGGAGTGGATAGGGCATGAAGTAATAGAGAGAAGGTCATTAATGAAAAGCAGAAAAAGTTTTGAGGATGGGAGAGATCCTTGAGGAACACCACTATTAATAGATTTATAGAATGAACTATGGCCGTCTACAACAGCTGCTATAGAACGACCAGAAAGGAAATCAGAGAGAATGTTACAGAGAGAAGGATAGATTCCGAAAGAGGGAAGTTTGGAAATCAAAATTCTGCGCCAGACTCTATCAAAAGCTTTCGATATTTCCAGCGCGACAGCAAAAGATTCGCCGAAACCCCGAAGAGCGGAGGATCAAGAGTCAGAAAGCTAAGAGAAAGAAGATCACCAGTAGAACGTTTCTTAGGAATGCCATTCTGACGATCAGAGATAAGGTTAGAAGAATTGAGATGTTTCCATATCTTCCTGTTAAGGATAGATTCGAAAACCTTAGCAAGAACTGAGGTTAAAGAAATTGGACGGTAGTTAGAAGTTTGAGATGGGTTTCTCTTCCTCGGCTCAGGCTGAATGAGCGCACGTTTCCAGGAAGAAGGGAAAGTTGAAGTAGAAAGAAATGGACGAAATAGTTTACAAAGCAGGGTGAAAACTCGGAAGCACAAGGTTTGACAACCACAGGAGAGATACCATTCGGACCATACGCCTTCTTAGTATTAAGCTCAGAAAGAGCAGAAATGACATCTTTAGAAGAAATTAAAATTTTAAGCATAAAAGAGTTGGAAGGGGTTGAATGGGTAGGAACAGCTCCGGAATCGTCTAAGTTTAAATTAGAGGCAAAATTTTGAGCGAAGTGTTCAGCTTTAGTGGAAGGCCAAAAGGCAGTTAAGCCGTCAGAAAATACTAGAGGAGGGAAAGAGGAAGAAGCAAATTTAGAGTTAAAATTTTTTTTTTTTTTTTGGCAAAATACCAGAAAGAGCGTGAAGAAGAGGAGGAACCAGAAAGATAATTGCATTTCTGCGGAGAAGAGAGTTTTTATTTTTTATGATGGATTGATTTTGCAAGATTCCGGGACGCAATATAAGTTGCGTGAGTTTCTGGAGTTTTAACACGACGGTAATCCATGAAGGCAGTATCCTTGCGGTTGATAGCGCAAGAACAAGTCGAGTTAAACAAAGGTTTGTTAGGTTTAAGAGAATGGAAAAATATGGAATGTACACCTCCCTTCCAGGGAGAATCACCTCGGTTATGCGCACAGCACACTCAGAGGAACCCCTCCCACGGAAACAGTAATCATTCCATGGAAAATCAAAAAAGAACAACCGCAAGTTAGACCAGCTAATGGCACCGAAATGCCAGAAACGTTTCCTTGCCGGCCGAAGGTAGCTGTCGTCTTGCGAAAGACTTGAAGAGACAGAACAAGATACAGAGATAAGAAGATAATCGGATAAACCCAGAGGAGGAAAGAGTTTAACAGTGTAAGGAGAACTATAAGAAGTTATTAAAAGATCAAATATATTGGGTTCATCATCAAGGCATTCAGGGATACGAGTAGGGAGATGCATCAGCTATATATATATATATATATATATATATATATATATATATATATATATATATATATATATATATATATATATATATATATATATATATATATATATATATATATATATATATATATATATATAGAGAGTTTTAATCACTCGTTTATATGTATTATTTGATAGAGAAACCCTGGTTGACCACTGCACTTTTATTAGATTACACTTTTATTATCAACATGGAAAAGTTAATTTTTTATAACAACAAGCTTTCACCCTTATTCTGGGACCTTCTTTCAGGTTGAAATGGATGGCTGATCTGCTGAAGAGATTCTTATGGCGTCTGGTTAATGGTTGGTTGTTATTTTATTAAAGATTTGTAGAAAGTGGATTGGCATATTATTGCATTTTGCAGTTGGTCTATTTTATAATCTCCTGTACTTTGATTGTAATTTGGAAGGTTGTATATACAAAAAGATTCTGCAATTTTTCTTTTGCTCTAATTGTTTATGTTTTTGTTAATGCTACTATTGTTGGGGTTTATGAAGTGGTCATTGTTTTGTCTATGTTGAACAAGGGCGGAGTTCTGGTTTTCTATATTTAAATCATGTTGGTGTTGGTGTATTCTTCTCTTATAGTCTATTGATTCGCCAATGTAATTCAAGTTGCACACAGAACAAGGAATCCTGTAAATACATGGGGGGATGTGGTTTGGAACTTTGGGTGGTTTGAAGACTTTTTTTTTTTTTTTTAATATAATATTATTTGAGGGTACGAAAGTTATGTTTTTTGGTATGATTGGTTTTATGTGTTGAATGTTAATGTGTGGAAT
>SEYY01024966.1:90000-95000 GCA_009176605.1 Armadillidium nasatum
ATCAGCTTCTGCAGTATTGGAGTACTTTACAATGTTTCAGGAGAGGCTCGAAATAACTAAATGTAATATCTGCAGTCAGAATATTAGAAGAGGAACTCCGGGTGCCACAAGTAAACAATTTTCAACCAAATCTTTATGGGGCATCTAACATCAAAACACGAAGATGAACATTCACTATCAGAAAAGAAGCGATCAAAAGAAACAGAAAAGAAAAAGGAAAATATTGAAAAACAAGAAAAAAAAAAAAAAATAAAAAAATCGTTTGAATTTTTTTATTTTTTTATTATTTGACTGATTGAGCTGAAATTTTCCGGGCATATTCATTTTTCCCGAAGTTCTGAGTTGATTTCGAGCACTTTTCTGAGTCTTTAGCGGTTTGAAAGTTATTTGGACCCAAAGTTGAAAAAAAAATGAATAGCTTTATCAAACCACTGATCCACATGAGCTGAAAATTTAACCGAATAATCTTAGCCCCAATTTCTTGCATTGGTGAGAACAGATTTTTGATATCACGTCTAGAAAAAGTTATAAGCACTTGAAAAACAATTTGTAAAAATCGTACAATTCTGTAGAAAAAATTATTTACAAAAAAAAAAAAAAAAAAAAAAAGATACATTACTAATTTTATTTGTAAAAATTGTTTAGAGGAGGGACAGGGAAACAACTTTTATTTAGTGCATTATTAAATGCTATTTGTTTGAAGCGAGATATAGCCTCTCAAACTTTGGAAATTTTTGAAATTTGGTCAAAAATGGACCTTTTTGAAGGCTATATCTCGAAATCAACGAATCGCATCGAGTAAAGTATCGGGAGGAATTTGTAGCCCTATCCCTCCTCTATACACCCACCAAAAATAAGAAATGTTATAGTTGTATTTTTTTTATTATATATTTATTTTTTAGTCCGAAATGATGGATTAAAAAAAAAAAAAAAAAAAAAAAATTCGATAGTTGGTCAGTTTTGGACTCATAACATATTTTCTATAACTCTGGGAACAAAGATCTGTTAGAAGTTTTTGTAGCCCATTGAATTTTAAATATATATTCCAAATGTCAGGTTATTACAAAAAGTGGTTGAGCCCCGACATTCATTTGAAAAAGCGTCAAATTTAAGAAAAAAATTTAAATTATAGACTCGGAAAAACGCTAGAAATGGACTTTTTTCACCGCGAAAATAAAAACAATTTACTCTGTCAATTTCAGAAGAATCAGCTGAAAATTAAAAAAAAAAATTTGAAATATAACTATCACCTTAAGTATAATTTGAAATTTTAACCCCGGCCGGCAAACCCCGGTTTTCCCTGATTTTTAGCCGTGGCTTGGGCCGGGGCTTGGGCCGGGGCCCCGGTCGGTTTCATATATATATATATATATATATATATATATATAATATATATATATATATATATATATATATATATATATATATATATATATATATATATATATATATATATATATATATATATATATATATATATATATATATATATATTCACTTGCAATTTCTGGACTACTGACTATTCAGGAGATTCATTAAAAAGGTTATATACATAAGTTTAATTACTAATTTATGAAAATATAAATTTAATTTCCAAAAAATTAATGTTTGCTGAGATATATGAGACTTACAATTGTCTATGGAGTTCTTTATCATAAATATCACCAGTGGGCGATTATCATGAAACTTATGTGACATGTTTCGAATGAGCTATATAGTAACAAAAACGTAATATAAACAGTGAGAAATAACTCTAAAAAAAGTTTGGACATCTCTTATATTTTATACGAAAATTTAAATGTTACCGCCTAACCAGGTCTAACTTTACCTAACCTAACTAGACCTAATCTAACCTTTCAACCTAACCTAACTTATTCTACTGTACCTAGCCTATCAACCTACCTAAGTTATTCAAGTATAACCTAACTTCTCAAACTAACCTATTCAAGCATAACTTAGCCTGTCAATCTAACCTAACTTATTCAAGTACAACCTAACTTGTCACCTAACGTAATTATTCAAGCATAACCTAACTTGTCAACCTAACCTAACTTATTCAAGCATGACCTAACCTATTAACCTGACCTAACTTATTCAAGCATTACTTAGCCTAACAACTTAACATAATCTATTTAAGTATAACCTAGCCTATCAACCCGACCTAACTTTTTCATGCATAACCTAACTTACCAACCTAACCTAACTTATTCAAGCATAGCCTAGCCTATTAACCTAACCTAACTAATTCAAGCATAACCTAACTTGTCAACCTAGCCTAACTTATTCAAGCATGACCTAACCTATTAACCTAACCTAACTTGTTCAAGCATAACATAGGCCATCAACTTAACATAAGTTATTTAAGTATAACCTACCCTATCAAACTAACCTAACATTTAAGCATAACCTAACCTATCGTATTCTAACCTAAATTTTTCAAACCTAACTCTGTAAATATAAATTTCTCGAAAATAAAACATATTTCTTAATCAGCGACCAAAATTATATATATATATATAATATATATATTATATATATATATATATATATATATATATATATATATATATATAATATATATATATATATATATATATATATATATATATTATATATATAATATATATATATATATATATATATTATATATATATATATATATATATATATATATATATATATATATATATATTATATATATATATATATATATATATTATATATATATATATATATATATATATATATATATATAACTGCCATGAATAAGTTGGGAATAAAACAAAGGATAAATAAAGTAATTTGTTTAAATTTTTTCTCATAGCAACATGTGGTGGTTCATCCATGAGGAGGAAAGCCATCTTTCCAGCCAATGTTTTTATATATATATATATATATATATATATATATATATATATATATATATATATATATATATATATATATATATATATATTATATATATATATATATATATATATATCTAAAAAATAATAAAAATAATATTAAATAATAATTAAAATAAATCAAAAATGGCGTTCAACTTCGGTAGCCTCGGAGAAGCCACGGGGGCGGCTTCCAAAAGATAGCCCCTTTCATACCCCTTCCCCCATCACCACTTGGGAGTTGGTGGCCTCCGGTGATGGGGTTGGGTGCCACCAAGACTCTGCAGCCGGCTTGTCCTGATGCACGGTCTATTTTTTCATTAATTTCTGCAGAATTCGCGGTCTGCACTTCAATTTCCACTTTGTTGAACATCACCTCTCTTCTTCTAGACCTCACCTCTTGTTCTTGACGAAACTCAGATGTTTGAGCGTTCTGACAGCAAACCCTATTCTGTTTCCTCCTACTGTCTCTATCCTCAATTTTCAGCCAAAGGCGGTTGTTGCGCATATGTGCGCAACGATGTTGTTTGTTCTCGTGTCTCTAATTTGGAGTCTTCCGAATTTTCCACCTTATGGCTTAGGCTCTCTTGCCATTCTACGACTAAATTCATTTGTTCAGTTTATTTATCTCCTAATTCTACTGACTATGCTAAATTCTTCGACTATTTAAACTCCAAAATAGAGCACATTCTCTCTTCTTCTCCTTTCTCTGAAATCATCATATTAGGTGATTTCAATGTTCACCACCGCCAATGGCTTTCTTCTAGTTCTCATGATACAGCTGGTGAACGTGCCTTTCCTTTTCGCTATCCAAAACGACCTTGAGCAGTTGGTGCAGCTCCCTACGTATCCCTGATCGTCTTGGAGATGAACCCAACATTCTAGACCTTTTCCTAACTTCTAATCCTTCTCCTTATACTGTTAAACTCTTTCCTCCTCTGGGTTCCTCCGATCATCTTCTTATCTCTGTATCCTCTCCTATCTCTTCAAGTCTTCCGCAGGAAAGACCCCCTTCAGGAAAGACCCACTTCGGTGCCGCAAGCTGGTCGGACTTGCGGTTGTACTTCTTTGATTTCCCGTGGAATGATTATTGCTTCCGTGGGAGGGGTCCCTCGGAGTGTGCAGAACGCATAAACGAGGTGATTCTCTCTGGCATGGAGGCGTACATTCCATATTCTTTCCCTTCTACTAAACCTAATAAACCTTGGTTTAACTCTGCTTGTTCTCGTGCTATCCGCCGCAGGGATGCTGCCTTCAGGGATTACCGTCGTCTTCAAACTCCTGAAACTCACGCTACTTATATTTCATCCCGGAATCGTGCAAAATCTATCCTTCGTAACACTAAAAACTCCTTTCTCCGTAAAAATGCAATAATCTTTCTGGTTCCTCTTCTTCACGTTCTTTCTGGCATTTTGCAAAAAATGTCAACTCTAACTTTTGCTTCTTCCTCTTTCCCTCCTTTAATATCTTCCGACGGCACAACTGCTGTTTTACCTTCTTCTAAAGCTGAACTCTTTGCTCAAACTTTTGCCTCTAATTCAACCTTAGACGATTCCGGAGCTATTCCTCCTCCTTCAACCCCCTCTAACTCAATTATGCCTAAAATTAGAATTTCTTCTAAAGATGTCATTTCTGCTCTCTCTGAGCTTAACACTAAGAAGGCGTATAGGTCCTGATGGTATCCCTCCTGTGGTTCTCAAACCTTGTGCTTCCGAGCTTGCACCCTGCCTTGGTAAACTATTTCGTCTATGTCTTTCTACTTCAACCTTCCCTTCTTGCTGGAAACGTGCGCTCATTCAACCTGTGCCGAAGAAGGGGGACCCCTCTCAACCCTCCAACTACCGTCCTATTTCTTTGACCTCCGTTCTCTCTAAAGTTTTCGAATCTATCCTTAACAGGAAGATTTGGAAACATCTCAATTCTTCTAATCTTATCTCTGATCGCCAGTATGGCTTTCGTAAGAAACGCTCTACAGGTGATCTTCTTTCCCTTCTCTCTGAATCTTGGTCCTCCGCTCTTCGGCATTTCGGTGAATCTTTTGCTGTCGCGCTGGACATATCGAAAGCCTTCGATAGAGTCTGGCACAAAGCTTTGATTTCTAAACTTCCCTCTTTC
>SEYY01024966.1:105000-107500 GCA_009176605.1 Armadillidium nasatum
AAATTAATCAAAGAAGCTCTTAATAGGTTTGGTAGAATGCCTTTTAAGTAAATCTTTGACGGTATCAAAAGGAAGAACTTTATAAACTTTCAAACTCTACTAACTTTGAGAAGTTTAAATGTTGAAATCTTTTCTCCTGCAGAAGTGAAATTGGTATTTTTCCTTTGCAATTCTTTTTTATCTCTGTTCTTTTCTGTTTCTTTTTTTCCACATGTCAGCTAAATATATGAGATATGCAACCCAAGAGGAGTTTGAAAAGTATCTCCGAAAAATGCTTTTGATCAAACATAATTTTAATTTCATCTCTGAGAATTCGCTCTCAATTCTGAACATTCCCACATGAAAATCAATTCACTTCCGTCTGTAAATAAAATAGGTTTGAAATTTCAGCTTCTCTATCCCCTCATAATTCACGAAATAGAAAGTTGTATAGTGGATGTTCATTGACAATATTGACAGTATCGAAAATAATAAACAGACAGATTCCAATGAAATTTTTCACATCCAATGACTGCGATGAATTCTGCAGTTGGGAGAGTTAGTTTTTGTATCTTTCTTTTTTTTGCAAATTAGTCGTGTTTTTTCAAATAACTATTTTTGAGAGACTGCAGTTAATATTCTCCAACCGACAACAACATATTGCATTCTACTTCTGTGAAGTCATAATTGAGGAACTTCTCTTCCTATCCTCTTTTCATAGATGATGCTATCGAAAGAGTAAAAGTGAAAATGATTGAAAAACAGATGGATTTACATGTCTGCTCTAGTGATAGTTTTAAATTGCTGTTTTGAATTTTAGATTTTTTTTAAACAAATAATCACTACTCACCGGCACAACCCTTTTCAAGGAGATTGCAAATGAAAATGACAAAATGAAAACTATCCTGCTTCAACCTAGCAAAATTCTCTCAGGTGGACACAGAAAGACTTTATAAATAGGATGATTGAATACAGAAAGAAAAATAGTACGTTGCAAAGAATTGCATAGAGCAGAGGTTACTGGAAAAAGAGACATAACAATAAGTAAGCTTGGAGTTACAATTTTAACACAAAATTCTTTTGAAAATAGGTGCCACTTGTGCTACGAAGACGACGCAACAGTAATGAAATACGAATGGATTACTTCCATGATCACATGCCATTGTATTATCTATAGAAAGAAAAATAAGGGGCCATAGTCGCGTTACATATATAGACAGTAAAGAGAGTTAGAAAATAGGGGAGAGTTACTGAGCTTTTACCCTTCTATAGAACCTAATCATTTGGGATTAGAACAGCTCTTCAGAACAGTTCTCCATACAAGGGTGGATGAGACCATAGTGCAGTTGAAGTAGCTATAAGGAAGGGAAAAAAATTCGCAGTCTGAAAAGAATTTCCAGTTATTAATATGATTTTCCTATATTTTAATACTTAATTTATGTTACTCAGGAATATAAAATAAAAAAAATAAAGAGTATTAGTGAATACCGTGAGTGAAAACCGGGCATAAATTATCCATAACATATCATTTGTGAGTTGACAGATGTACAATACATTACCACTACTGAAATAGCATCCCTAAGGCAAAAGCATTTATACAATTATTAATGAGCTTTAAAATATTTATAAATGAAAACAAAAATTTCACTAAATTTTAAATCATAAATATGTGTTATGACATGTCACAAACCACTGTTTCATTTGTCGAATATCGAAAACATATTATTTACAATGACTTGTACTAATTGGAACCACAGAAAACTGATACTATATTGTAGATACACAAGTTCCACAATAAAATATCTTTCACCATATCTTCTTGTTAGGAGAAAAATTTTTGCAAAAAAAAAAACAAGTGAATATATTAAAATACTCCCTCATTCTCTCTTAGTCTACCTATGATGATACAACATGTAGCAACTACGTAGGTGACTCAAATCAATTCTCTACCCAAGATCCTCTGATGTAATGTTACAATATCATGCACCTACGTAATTGGCTCTATGTTATACTGTCGTAGTTAGAATTGAAAAGAAATAGAGCAAAATAGCAATGTTGCCATTTGTGTTTGTAGCGAGATTTTCTCAAAACAAGAATTAAAGCGTAACCATTTCTTATTTTTGATAGTTCAATTGTATATTCTCTTACTTAACCTGTAAACCTTTGTATCTAGACAATGTTGGTATGTTAACTCAGGTCATTCCATATCGATACTTTCTACAACTCTACTTTCTTTCCTATGAACAACATATACATTTTAAATTAGAACACAGATCTCATATCAAAATGTTTGCTAAGATGGCCTCAAAGAAGGTAGAAGTTCTGTTCAGATTGTGGAAGTTTTATCCTTCAAAAAAATTACTCCAATTATTAAAGGGTTTTATTCATCCTTGTATAAAGTACTGTTCTTACATTTAGAGGGATCCGGCTCCACTCTTCTTTTAGATACAGTTGAGTTAAAGGGTGGAAGACTAGTAAAACTTCCCCATACTTCCAATTCGCTCGACCCTCTTTTTTACAA
>SEYY01024967.1:5000-7500 GCA_009176605.1 Armadillidium nasatum
TAAATCTGCTATTATTTTTAAGTTCGGAAAATAATTTTCTTTTCAATACAATTCGGCAACGTTCTCTATTTTATGTCTTTGGGAAAGATCTATTATCATGGTCGATGGTGGCCGACGTGTCCAGACACACGGCGTTTGAAAGTATGCAAGTCAAAGGAAGTTGGGAAAACAGATGAAGGGAGTGTGTTTCAGACTTTACCAGTAGAGTATATGTAAGACTGAGCATAGCGGTTAAGTCTGGGGTCGGAGAGTTGGACAGAGAAAGGATGAGAATATGTAGAAAGGCGTGTCGCACAAGCTCTTCTCAATGGAGGAGGTATGCAACGAGAGAGTTCAGAAGAGCAGTGTCCGTTGTAATAGCGCTAGTAAAGAGAGAGTGACGCAACAATTCGACGGGCAGAAAGAGATTGAAGAGAGTTAGTAAGAGCAGGAGAGTTGATGAGACGAAATGCCCTTGACTCCACCTTCACTAAGAGAGCTGTATGTGTGGAACCACCCCAGATGTGCGAAGCATATTCCATACAGGGACGAACAACACCCCTATACAGAGCAAGCAACTTTATTTATATATATATATATATACATATATATATATATATATATATATATATATATATATATATATATATATATATATATATATATATTATATATATATATATATATATATATATATATATATATTATATATATATATATATATATATATATATAGTGAAAGCAGAAACTTTTACGGGATTCCTTCTCTGGGGTCGAACCACCGACAGTTGCGACTGAGAACGACAAAAACCTCGATACTCTGCCGCTGAGCTATCCACGAACCCAAAATAAGTTTGTTTCAAGAAACAGTTTCAAGCATACGAGCTCCCGTCAAGGATTAGGTTTTCACCCTGTGTTCCCTCTATCGTTCTTCTTTAAGAGGAACGATAGAGGAAACACAGGCTGAAAATAATTTTTATTAAAACGATATATATATATATATATATATATATATATATATATATATATATATATATATATATATATATATATATATATATATATATATATTATATATATATATATATATATATATATATATATATAATAAAAAAGTTAGCCCTATCTTATTTAAATTTTGAATTTAAGAGCAAAAAAATTTTGTCTTCCTAAGAGTTTTCAAATAAAGTACTGTTCTACTATCAAAGTACTTTTATTTCTTACATAAATGAAGACTAATTTTCAAATATATCTTGGGGAATATTTTTGAATTCGGATGAAAAGTTTATGTCAATAGTATCTTTGCTATCAATTTTAAACAAAGTAAGTACTTTATGGGAAGGTGTTTTTACTTATAAAAATAGGATAATTTCCTGAGTTTTTGCAATACGACGATGTAAATATACTTATTGCTAACGTATATATATATATATATATATATATATATATATATATATATATATATATATATATATATATATATATATATATATAATATATATAACGTATATATATATATATAATATATATATATATATATATATTTAGATGCGGTAAGAAGATTCTTAAAAAACGGGGATAAGGCCCTTTTTGCATTTGAGTTTGAATTTCAAACTTCAACGACAATTGGGTTGTTGTAGAGGCATACTTCGCAACTAACAAAAGAATCTATGCTTATAAATGTTATTCCGAATAGTAGACTTTCAAACCATGTTCTCATAATATATTTCGGGTTACCATTTCGTTTATCATTTCAACTGCATCACCCTATTTTATTAAACCTCTTTATTTACTGCTCTTCGAATTCAAAACTTTGCAATATATATAATAAATAATCGTCATAAATAATCTTAGAGAGTAAATGTCACAGACTATACTGAATATTAATGACTAATATCTGTTTTAGTTAAGTTTGTGACCATAAGATTATGTGACCTTAACTTTTTTGTTTCTCCTTAGCATATATTTTATTGTTATTTTTATGAAAAATAGAAATAATCATTGTAAATAAAATGTTTCTTCAAAGATTTTAACTAATTTGATCTTTTATTTTTGAGAAATTGTTAATCAAACGAAAAATACAAGTCAGAGAAATGAAAATTTCAACATTGAATTAAAACATCTTATGTAATTCACTATTATCACAGACAATGGTATTATTCTTTGATTCTTTTATATATATATATATATATATATATATATATATATATATATATATATATATATATATATAATATATATATATATATATATATATATATATATATATATATATATATATATATATATGAAATTAAACTTCACACCTTTTCAGGTGGGCAATAAAGGATATCTAAACAATGACGTCACGCGCACTAGTCAACTACTATTCCTTTTTATCTTTGAATCTATTGTAAAGCAAAAAACTCTTTAAATAATAAATAAGTTTGAGAGAGTTTAGTTTCAAGAAGAAGAAATTCAAGGAATACAATTAACTCTTTAATTTAATTTCAAGATAAATAAAGCTAGGCTTGAAATGATG
>SEYY01024968.1:7500-10238 GCA_009176605.1 Armadillidium nasatum
GGGTGTGCAAATTTTAAACTTTAGAGAGCATACGCAAAAACTTAGTGCGCAAATTCAAAAGCGCACGTTTTTTAAAAAATTTAGTCCGCAACGCAAAAGTGAACATGTCCGCAAATCAAAATTTCTTTTAAAGCGCAAATATAGGAGCACAAAATTTTTTTAAAAAAAGAGCGAAGGTGTGTAAAGATGAATTATTTTTAAATTTTAATTGAAAGATGCAAATATATAACAAAAAAAAAAAGATTTTAATCTTATTAATACAATTATCTATGATCTCTTCCTCCTCTTAGCTATCCTCTTGCATTCTGAACAGTGTCATATTCGCTTTCATAAAGATAAATTTTTCAAAATTGCTGTATGCTATGGCTGCCCTCTTTGGTCTTAGAATGTCAGAGCCTTGACAGAACAACCTCTCCACGTAAGCTGAGCTGGCTAATGGGGTATTATATTTAATAAACAAGTCCACCCAGACCTCCTGGTATTCACACGGAAACAGGTTTCTAGTGAGAGGGGTACTGTGGTGAACATTTACTACAGCCAAGCTATCCAAGGTTTGTTCCAACTTCTCCTCCAGAGCTGTCTGCTCTGGGAACCTTCAGTTTCTGAAATATTTAGAAATGGTATCAAGAACTAAAATCTTTTTTAAGTTTCATAATGAACATTATGTCAGTGTATTGTGAATATATATATATATATATATATATATATATATATATATATATATATATATATATATATATATATATATATATATATATATATATATATATATATATATATTATATATATATATATATATATATATATATATATATATATATATATATATATATATATATATATATATATATATATAATATATATATATATATATATATATATTATATATATATATATATATATATATATATATATATATATATATATATATATATATATATATATATATATATATATATATATATATATATATATATATGGGGTGGTTCCACTCATACAGCTCTCCTGGAAAAGGTGGAGTCTAGAGCTTTTCGCCTTATCAATTCTCCTGCTCTCACTAATTCTCTCCAATCTCTTTCTGCCCGTCGAAATGTTGCTTCACTTTCTCTATACTATCGCTTTACAATGGACTCTGCTCTTCTGAACTCTCTCGTCGCATACCTCCTCCTTTGAGAAGGGCTCGTGCGATTCGTCTTTCGACACAGTCTCATCCTTTCTCTGTCCAACACTCTATGACCGCTATGCTCAATCGTACATGTACTCTACTGGTAAAGTCTGGAACACACTTCCTTCATCTATTTTTCCAACTTCCTATGACTTATGCACCTTCAAACGCCGTGTATCAGGTCATGTCGGCGTTTAATTTGACCATGTTCCCGACTTTCCCCCTAACTCTGGTGGAATATTAGTAGGCCTCTGGCCTTTGCCAACCAGAGGTGAATATATATATATATATATATATATATATATATATATATATATATATATATATATATATATATATATATATATATATATATATATATATATATATATATATATATTTCAAAATTGATGCAGAGAAAACATGGTTGTTTTCAATGCCTCAAAACTCAATTCCTCCATCTCTCTACTCGGCACAATCTTCCACACAACTATGATGATATCTTCTTCGAAAACACACAACTCAAACCTTCATCTCTCCTTAATATTCTTGGTGTTTCTTTTTCTCGTGATCTTTCTTGGAAAGATCACATTATTTCTCTTTCTAAACAAGCTTCTTGAGGTTGGGTGTTCTGAGGCGCCTACATCATTTCTTCACTCCACCTAAGTTGCTTGCGCTGTATAGGGGTATTGTTCGCCCCTGTATGGAGTACGCCTCACACATCTGGGGTGGTTCCACTCATTCAGCTCTGCTTGACAAGGTTTAGTCAAGAGCTTTTCGTCTCATCAACTCTCCCTCTCTCACAAATTCTCATCAATCTCTCGAACTGTTGCATCACTCTCTCTACATTATCGCAATTACAATTTAGACTGTTCTTCTGAACTCTTCCCGTCACATACCTTTTCCATTGAGAAGGGCTCGTGCGACACCCCTTTCTACACAGTCATTCTTTCTCTGTCCAACTCTCAGACACCGAACTTAACAGCTATACACAAACTTACATTTACTCTACAGGTAAAGTCTGGAACACACTCCCTTTATCTGCTTCTCCAACTTCCTTTACTTGTACACTTTCAAGCGCTGTGTATCGGGACATGTCGGCGTTTAAGGATTAGGTTTAGGTTTTGCCCCAACTCTATTGAAAATTGGTAGACTTCTGGCCTTTAGCCAGCAGAGGATATATATATATATATATATATATATATATATATATATATATATATATATATATATATATATATATATATATATATATATATATATATATATATATATATATATATATATATATATATATATATCTCTTGGTGGCCAGAGGCCTACCAATAACCACAAGAGTTGGGAAATTCTTCGGACGGGTCAAATTGAAGACCAACATACCCCAATACATGGCATTCGAAAGTGTGTATGTTGTTAATTAAAGGAAGTAGTGAAAATTGATAACTTTAGAAGAAGAGTTCATGTAAGACTAAACATAGAGATTAAGTCTAGTGTCAGAGAATTGGAAAGAAAAAGGATGAGACTGTATAGAAATGAGTGAAGTTGACTCACCAACAGAAAAAGATGCCGAGAAAGTTAGTAAGGGCAAAATGGG
>SEYY01024969.1:0-12500 GCA_009176605.1 Armadillidium nasatum
CACTCAAAGCTAAAGATATTTTCACGGTAACATTCTCTTTTACCCCTATACAAACGCATGCTATTCTTCTCCTTTTGATATATATATATATATATATATATATATATATATATATATATATATATATATATATATATATATATATATATATATATATATATATATATATATATATATATATATATATATATATATATATATATATATATATATATATACACCTCTGGGGAGGGACAATGTCCTGAGGTCTGCAAAAATTCCACCAGAGTTAGGGGAAAAACGGGCCATGGACAAATTAAAGGCTGACATGACCAGATACTCAACGTATAAAAGTGTGCATGCGATAGGAAGTTGGGCAAATAGAAGAAGAAGGGAGTGTGTTCTAGACTTTACCAGTAGAGTACATGTAAGGTTGAGCATGGTAGATAAGTCGGAGGTCAGATAGAGAAACGATGAAACAGGGTAGAAAGAAGAGTTGCATGAGCCCTTCTCAATGAAAGAGATATGCGACGGGACAGTTCAGAAGAGGAATGTACACTGTAATAACGCCAGTATAGCGAGAGTAACTCAACAAATCGATGGGCAGAAAAAGGCTGGAGAGAATTAATAAGAGTAGGAGAGTTGATAAACGAAAAGCCCTAGACTGTACCTTCACAAGGAGAGCTGTATGAGTGGGACCACCCAGATGTGTGAAGCATACTCCTTTCAGGGGCGAACAACACCCCTATACAGAGCAAGCAACGGGAGTGGAGAGATGAAATTCTGAAGGGTCTCAGATCACCTAATCTCTTAAAAGCTTGTTTAAAAAGATAGGTAATGTGATCTTTCCTAGAAAGATCGCGAGAAAAAGAAACACCAAGAATATTTAGAACAGATGAAACTTTGAGCTGTGTATTTTCGAAAAAGATATCATAGTAGTGTGGAAGATTGTGTGCGAATAGATCTGTGATCAGATGTTCCAAGGCAACATTTATTGCCTAATATATATATATATATATATATATATATATATATATATATATATATATATATATATATATATATATATATATATATATATATATATATATATATATATATATATATATATATATATATATATATATATATATATATATATATATATGCTCCGTGTATAGCCGCATAGATTCGCTCTGTTATGGAGATATTCACATATTCTTTCCTTCAAATAAACATAAACGTTGCTTCAACTCTACTTGTTCTCCCGCTATACACCGTGGAGATGCAGTCTTCAGAGACTAGAGTAATCTTCAAGCTCTAGGAACTCATTCAACTTATATTTCAGCCCTGAATCGTGCAAAATCTGTTCTTTTCTCCATCGTAAAAGCAATAATCTTTCTAGTTCCTTATCATCTCGCCTTTCTGGCTATTTGCAGAAAATGTCAACTCTAACTTTGCTTCTTCCTCTTTCCCTCCTCTAGTTTCTTCTGTCGACACAACTGTCATTTTACCTTCTACTAAAGATAAACTCTTCGCTCAAACTTTTACCTATAACTCGGCCTTAAACGAAACCTGAGCTATTCTTCATTCTTCAATTCATTCACGTCTAATACTGTATTTTCTTCTAAAGATATCATTTCTGCTCTCTAAGAGCTTAACTTGATGCATGCATATTGTCCTGATGGTATTTCCCCTGCGTTTCTCAAAAGTTGTGCTTCAGAGCTTGCCCCTTTCTTTATAAACTATTTCATCTTTTTCTTTCTTCTTCTACCTTTCCTTCTTGCTGGAAACATGGTTCATTCAGTCTGGGCCTATGAAAGGTTACACATTTCTACTCTCTATCACCCTGTTTCTTTAACAGCCGTTCTTTTATAGTTTTCGAATCTATCCCTAGCAGGTAAATTTGAAAACACTTTATTTCTTCTAATCTTATTTCTGATTACCAGTATACCTCTCGTAATATATATATATATATATATATATATATATATATATATATATATATATATATATATATATATATATATATATATATATATATATATATATATAGCATAAGGATGTTCGGCGCTCTCTCATAGCATACTTTCCTCCACTGAGAAGAGCTAGGGCGACACGACTCTCTATACAGTCTCCTCTTTACTCTGTCCAACTGTCCAACCCTGAACTAAACCGCTATTCGCAATCTTACATATACTATACTGTTAAAGTTTGCAACCTACGAACTTTAACTGTTTTCCAACTTCCTTTGACTTGCACACTTTTAAAACGTTATGAATAGGATCACATCGATTATTAGCAACCAGATTTCTAACATTTTCCCCTACTCGTATGGAAATTATTAGGCCTCTGACCTCGGTATGCTAGAATATAAATATATACATATATCATAGACAAGTAAATACAGAGAGCACAATACAATCTGTCACTCATAAACTGCAGAATATGAAAAAAAAAAATACAATGTTGAAATAGCAGCAGATAGCTATAGAAACTTCTCCCTACTATTAATAATAAACACTGATCTCTAGGAAAACCGAATAATATACTCTAATAATATATTGTCCTGGCTAATAAAAAAATAAAAACTGTTATATGTTTAAAGTCTTTGGCTATATTGCAGAAGGGTATCATTATACGAAGGGTAAAAGAAATGAAATATCAACAGCTAAATAGTAAGATTGACATAGAAGAATGTTGAAATGTAGAGGAAGTGCTGGTGATACCTTTAGTAGTAAACCCATTGAACCCAATTAAAACTAGTCTGACTTATCATTTGTAGAGACTACCCAGTGAAAATAAAACAACAGAATTAATTAAGTCTAGAAGCTGTAAGGAAGAGCATAAATATCTTTAAAAATATAGGTGTAATGAATGTCAACCCTTGATCCGAGATTTTGGTGTGGTTGACACCAAATAAAGAAGAAAAATAATCTTTAAGAGGAAATATTATATATATATATATATATATATATATATATATATATATATATATATATATATATATATATATATATATATATATATATATATATATATATATATATATATATATAGTAGGAATAATATAATATGATAATGTATGAAAGAAAGTAATAATAATAATAATAATAATAATAATAATAATAATAATAATAATAATAATAATAATAATAATAATAATAATAATAATAATAATAATAATAATAATAATAATAATAATAATAATAATAATAATAATAATAATAATAATAATTAATAAATAATAATAATTAATATTAAGTTAAGAAACAAATCTTTATCTTTATTCATAAGCTTAACTTAAACTTCCGCCTTAAAGACAAAAATGAAAATAACAATAAAAGTAATGACTAACGATAATAACATTAAAATATTCTGACGCTAATAGTTATTACAATAATGAATATAGCAATTACTAGGAATAATAATAATAATAATAATAATAATAATAATAATAATAATAATAATAATAATAATAATAATAATAATAATAATATAAAACTAAGAAGAAGAAGATGTATTTGTGTTCTTATATCAATGAAGTGGCGAGAGGGGAGGGGGATAAGCAGGGAAAGGGTGAACTATAATGTACACATGCTAATAATAATAATAATAATAATAATAATAATAATAATAATAATAATAATAATAATAATAATAATAATAATAATAATTAATAATAATAATTAATAATAATAATAATAATAATAATAATAATAATAATAATAATAATAATAATAATAATAATAATAATAATAATAATAATAATAATAATAATAATAATAATAATAATAATAATAATTACAAAATGCATACTTTGAAATTAAATCACATTCATTCTTTATTGAAAAAACTTCCTTTGAAGATGTACAGAGAAGAAACGTGTTAGGAAATTACTTTAAATATACTTTCTACTTCTGCTGTAGATTATTCCCAAGGCTAATTTTAAAGAAGTTAACTATGTTCAAAATAATAATAATAATAATAATAATAATAATAATAATAATAATAATAATAATAATAATAATAATAATAATAATAATATATAATTAATTTAAATTTTTTTTTTTTTTTAATAAAATAAAATTATTAATATATAATATATATATATATATATATATATATATATATATATATATATATATATATATATATATATATATATATATATATATATATATATATATATATATATATATATATATATACAGATTACTTACAGTAATAAAAAAAGTTCTTATTTTCAATTTCGTCCGGGCTTTCCTTCTTTTTCAGGATTATGACGTCTACTTTTTTCAGTCGGTAGAGTTGATCGAGGATCGTTACAGCTCAACAAGTTTAAAGTTTACTGTTGGCACTTTTTAATAATACTAATGTTTAAACATGGAAATCGGGGGCCTTTTATAGTGCCAAGAAGAGTTTGGAAAGTCGGTCAAGGATTTTTTTGAAAGTTAAATTTGTATTTTTAGGCCTAGAAAAACGTTACACCCCAATTAATTTTTCTTGACACCAGTTGACATTACATTTTTCAAGGGACCTTAGGAAGGAAAATTTTTAGGCTTAGGGGGGCCCCCTGCCGTGAGTGTGGACTGACCCTAGCTGCCTAAGTGACCTTCAAGCTTAAAATATAAATAGTTTAATTGTTTTAGAAAGTTGGTAACATGATTTTCCCATTAAGTTAATGGCTTCATACCTAAAAAGTTGGACCCTTTTTTAAAAGGCAAACCTGTTTTATCTTAAAGGAAAAAGGTAGAACCAGTTTAGTTTCTAATTACATTTACCCAACGACGGTTGTACCCTCAGGGTTATATACTTTCTCTACAACTAGTTAACCTTGAAACCAGGCATACCTAAAGAAAATGCCTCTCTCTCTCTCTCTCTCTCTCTCTCTCTCTCTCTATATATATATATATATATATATATATATATATATATATATATATATATATATATATATATATATATATATATATATATATATATATATATATATATATATAACGCAAGGTGGTTTTTAACAAACGTCTAGCACCATTTTATCGCGTTTTTTAACAAGCGAACGCTTCATACGTCGGTCTGTCTGTCTGTCCACCGCGAATTAACAAGATTTCCGATTTAATTAATTAATTATTTAATTAAATAATATTTAGGAGTAAAAAAAAAAATATTCACACGATCGAAAAAAATTCATTCACGCGTTCCTAACAACACGGAAACGTTGGTAACCTTTGACCTTCAGTCAATAAAACCGAAAATAAAACCGGATGCGTTTTTAAACCGCACGCGGCAAACTTGCAATAGTTTGTATATGTAACTACTAACAGCAGTTGTGCCGTCGGAAGATACTATAGGAGTGACAGAGGAAGAAGCAAAGTTAGAGTTGACATTTTTTGCAAAATGCCAGAAAGAGCGTGAGGAAGAGGATCCAGAAAGATTATTGCATTTTCTACGGAAAAAAAGTTTTTATTGTTACGAAGGATAGATTTTGCACGATTCCAAGATGAAATATAAGTAGTGTGAGTTTCTGGAGTTCGAAGACGATGGTAATCCCTGAAGGCAAAATTCCTGCGGCGGATAGCGCGAGAACAATCAGAGTTAAACCAAGGTTTGTTAGGCTTAGTAGAAGAGAAAGAAAATGGAATGTACGGCCTCCATGCCAGAGAGAATCACCTCAGTAATGCATTCAGCACGCTCGGAGGGACCCCTCCCACGGAAGCAATAATCATTCCACGGGAAATCAAAGAAGTACGACCGCAAGTCCGACCAGCTTGCGCCACCGAAATGCCACAAACGTTTCCTTTTAATAGAAAGTAGACTTTCCTGTGGAAGACTTGAAGAGATAGAAGAGGATACAGAGATAAGAAGGTGATCGGAGGAACCAAGAGGTGGAAAGAGTTTAACAGTTTAGGGAGAAGGATTAGAAGTTAGAAAAAGATCTAGAATGTTGGTTTCATCTCCAAGACGATCAGGGATACGAGTAGGTAGCTGCACCAACTGCTCAAGGTCGTTTTGGATAGCGAAATGGAAGGCACGTTCACCAGCTGTATCATCAGAGCTAGAAGAAAGCAGTGGCGGCTCGTGGCTTCTGAAGGTGAGGAGGCACAACAATAGTCAATATATATATATATATATATATATATATTAATATATATATATATATATATATATATATATATATATATATATATATATATATATATATATATATATATATATATATATATATATATATATATATATATATATATAATATATATATATTATATATTATATATATATATATATATATATATATATATATATATATATATATATATATATATATATATATATATATATATATATATATATATATATATATATATATATATAATAATATATATAAATAATAATATATGTGGCCAAACACTATAAGAAGCCACCAACGTATCAAAAGTATCTCAAACAATGGGATTCTTACAAGAAAACTAATAACATTTGGCTAATAACATTTGGAATCAGCATTGAAAACAATTCGGAAAACATATGAGCAAAATCTCACTCGACTACAATTTATGTCAGACTAATTATAAAGGAAAGATTTCTGGCAATATGTTGCTTACGCATGCGCAGTATCATCCTAAATAGGGAGGCAAATTTTATAATGTAGCAAAATAAATTTTCCTTAATTTATAGAGTATTTTTTTTAGGCATTTCAATTTTAAGCCAAATAAAATGCTTCATTCGAAAGACAGGAGTTCACCTCACAGAACATATGAAAAAAAAAAAAAAATGAAATTCCATTAAATTTAAAAAGTTTGGATAAAAATAAAAAGGTTAGAAAAAATCAATTGCCTCTGTTCTTAAAAAATATACATACCATTCATTTTAAATAAATCACAGTTACCATGGTAACGAGGAGGCTTCCAATATGTTTCTATGGTAACTTTGACATGCTTAAACCGTTTTTATATATATATATATATATATATATATATATATATATATATATATATATATATATATATATATATATATATATATATATATATATATATATATATAATATATATATATATATAATAAAAATAAATTTATATTTGAAGCTTTGTATGAAAAAATGTCAAATTTTAAAATCTGAGTTGCTTAACCTAATTTTTGAATTAAAATGTTATATTTTTATTAAATACTAACGGAGGCACTGCCTCCCCCCAAAAGCAGCCACTGGAAGAAAGCCATTGGCGGTGGTGAACATTGAAATCACCTAATATGATGATTTCAGAGAAAGGAGAAAAAGAGAGAATGCGCTCTATTTTGGAGTTAAGATAGTCGAAGAATTTAGGATAGTCAGTAGAATTAGGATATAAATAAACAGAACAAATGAATTTAGTCGTAGAATGGCAAGAGAGCCTAAACCATAAGGTGGAAAATTCAGAAGACTCCAAATTAGAGATGCGAGAACAAACAAAGGACTTACGCACTACAACCACCTTTGGGTGAAAACTGAGGATAGAGACGGTAGGAGGAAACAGAATAGGGTTTGCTGTCAGAACGCTCAAACATCTGAGTTTCGGTCAAGAATAAGAGGTGAGGTCTAGAAGAAGAGAGGTGATGTTCAACAAAGTGGAAATTGGAGTGCAGACCGCGAATGTTGCAGAAATTAATGAAAAAAAAATAGACCGTGCATCAGGATAAGCCGGCTGCAGAGTCTTGGTGGCACCAACCCCACCACCCGAGGCCACCAACTCTCAAGTGGTGATGGGGGAAGGGGTGGATGAGATGCTATTTTTGGAAGCCGTCCCCCGGGGCTTCTCCGAGGCTACTGTTGTTGACGCCATCATTTAGTTTTGTTTTTTTAAAATGGTGTCTGTATTAATGTTTTGTGTGTGCGAAGGAGGGCCTACTCCGTGTAGAAGAAGGTTAAGCGCGATATATATATATATATATTATATATATATATATATATATATATATATATATATATATATATATATATATATATATATATATATATATATATATATATATATATATATATATATATATATATATATATATGCGCGTGTGTGTGATTCTCCGCATACTAATGGAAAAACAAATGATCAAAAAGGGCAATATTTCAGCCAGAGTAAACTATATAAATCCAAATCTTTCGGTTCACATTTTATGAGAGTTTCAAACCAATTAAATAATCGGCAGAGCTTGTATGAATCGAAAACTGAATTTGAATTCGAATTGTAAAATGGTTGCATAAATTTTACACACACTATAAAGATATAAATTTATTTCGTATTTTTATTTTAAGATAAAAATATAATGTCGTAATTTATTACGGCAATGGAAACCAAACAAATATGGCAGATTATGATGGGCAAAATTTGCATGAAAATGGAAGTAATTTCTTTCTTTCTTTTTTTTTTTTTAAAATTAAAATTCGGTAAATAATTTTGAAAAATAACTAATGTTGCATGAGCAAAAACATAAAGAATTCCATTTTAAACTAATAAACCCTAACATTTACATAATATATTAAAGAAAACTTTGTAAACCCTTTATTCATTCTTTAACCCAGGAAAATATTGTACTTAGTAGCGATCCAGTAAATATCGGAAAATGTTACCCTTAAACTAAAGTGACCATATTTTTCTGACCAAAAATGAGGACGCTTCTGAACATTGCCCTCCCCCCAAAATACTCTGCTCGTAAGAGCTTTAAGGGATATATAAAGAAGGGTGATTTTTTAATATAAAGAAGAAATACGATTGTTGTTTTCAAAAACAAGTCGTATGGTTTATTAGTTGAGGACATTCTACAAAAAAAAAAAAAAAAAAGAAAAAAAAAGAAAAGAAAAATAAAGTTCGACTCGCTTCTGGAGTCCACTTCAAAGGCTTATACCTCTTTACACGTACGTCGTGGAAGAATGGGGACTCCAGATTCTGAATGCCCTTTCCCAATGTAAGGTTCTATTAGCTTTCAAACTCTTCGAATGTATAAAACTGAAGCTACATCAGCTAAAATTTAGATATTGCTTAAATCGCGAATACGGATAGATGTCTTCATACTGAGGAGAAATATTAAGGTCTCAGTGTCCTACGAGCTTCCGTTCATGAGATATGGTTACCAAATTTTTTTTTCTGAAATCAAGTTTTGCGATTTACAACAAACCCTAAATTATGACAGATAGTTCAAAGATATTTAATACCTAAATTGTACGGGGCATTTAGGACTTGGAAGCCCCCGGGAACCATTCCTCTATCTGCTTCGGTTGAGGACATATGAGCCCTCGAATTTGCCTTTTCTCATTCCAATTCTCAGACACTACAGCAAAACACCTTGGTATGCACGTTGGCCATTAACTCGAAAATGGTAATGTCCAGGGGGGAGGAGATTACGGATTTGGAATTAGAGATCCTTAATCCTTACGGCGGATGTGGAAAATCCTAGCCGATCTATCCATTGTTAAGATAGGCATAAGAATTTGAAAACAAATAAATTTTGATCGGAGAAACCTAAAAAGTTTTAAGTTTCATAGGCAATTATATGAAAAAAAAAACATTGGACCCATACCAAACGAAAACAGAAATTACATTTTTGAACTCATCTTTTCAGTTCTTTAGGTGCCACATGATGTCGATTTCCGCTCTTAATGGTATTTTTTTAGTCAAAAATTTAAAAACAAATATATTCATGGAGGTACGTTATTAGAACTTAAATTTGATCGTATATCTCCTAGAAAATGGAAAAAAAAATCAAAATTATGTAAAAAAAAAAAAAAAAAAAAAATAAATAAAAAAAATAATAATAATAATAATTCCACGGTTTATTCTTTGCCAAACCTACGTTCCAAAATCTACGTCCAAGAGTATTATAAATGCATGACTAGCAGTGAATGGTATCCCTCTGCAAAGTGGGAGGAGCAGGTCTGAAAATCCTATAAAACGGGTCCGGGGGTCCCTCAGTTTTGTATTATGAATTATATATATGAATATACGTAAGATATCAAGGAAATTCGCTGTGAGGAGCTGCGCCCTTCCTGGTGGGAGACTTAATACCCCGCCTGCCATACTTTTATTGTAAAGCAGTAGATAATACAGGGTCATATTTTAGTGAAAAAAATTAAAGCTTGAAATTTTAGGTCTAAAAATATGGAAAAAAGAAAAATATATTTCCTGATGAGTACATTTCTAGACAATGATGAGTATGACCTGTATTTAAGACGGATACATTACTACAGATCTTAAAGACTTTAATAAAGTCTTTAAAACATATGCTATTTGAAAAAACAGAATTTTATTAAAAAATGTTAATTTGTTTTTTTTTTCCTAATTGTATACTTTTTTTTTTATTTTGGAGTGGGCATATGATGACAAAAAAATATTTAAAGTTTAAGTATGTAAATTTTAAAAGAGAAGGAGAATAGAACCTTGAGTAAGAATGAAAATAATGGATAAAATATTATATTATATATATTATATATATATATATATATATATATATATATATATATATATATATATATATATATATATATATATATATATATATATATATATATATATATATATATATATATATATATATATATATATATATATATATATATATATATATATATATATATAATATATATATTATATATATCATCATCATCATCATCTCATCATCACCGTCCAAAACCGGTAGCCTGGCGCTTGTCGGGTGATATATATATATATATATATATATATATATATATATATATATATATATATATTATATATATATATATATATATATATGGCCTTATTCGCCCTTGTATGGAGTACTGTTCTCACATTTGAGGGAGCTCCGGCTCCTCCTCTCTTCTGGATAGGGTTGAGTCTAAGGCCAAAAGATTAATTAACGGTCCTCTACTTTCAAACTCCTTTGACCTTCTATCTCTGAGACGTGACATTGACGCTTTATTTCTTTTCAACAGGTACTACAATGGCAGGTGCTCAAGGGAATTGGCCTTCCGCATTCCACCGCTATTGCGTCACCCTCGTTGCACAAGGGGTGCCCTGCTCTCGCACGAATTTTGTGTGGATGCTGGAAGCCCCAGACTTGCCCGTTGTGGTACTTCCATCTTTCCAGCCACTTCTGTTCTATGGAACTCCCTACCATCATTTATTTTTTCTCTTGCATTTAAACTTCCTCTCTTCAAGACTTCCGTCTGCGTCCACCTGAGAGGTGTGCGTTATGTACGGGCATGGGTGGGTTCTCTTCTTTTTTTCCTTTTTAATAAGACCCCTCCTTGAAAAGGGCTCTGCCCGTGAGTGGTGGTGATCTGTAATATATATATATATATATATATATATATATATATATATATATATATATATATATATATATATATATATATATATATATATATATATATATATATATATATATATATATATATATATATATATAGAGTGAGGTTATCCATAAAATGGATAACAGTTTTCTTTAAATCAGAATTTGTTAAAAGTGACATAATAGTTCAAGCTTTTGTTAAAAAGTAATAATCAAAAATTGTTTTAAGAAAAATTAATAAATAAAATAAGTGATTTTTTTTGTTAAAAATAAGTAATAAAATAATTTAAAATAAAATAAATATTTAAAAATGCAAATAATTAAATATAAGAAGATAATAAAGAAAATATATTGTCCTATGAATCGAAAAAATGTTCATAGTTATTTTTGTCGCACTTTTTCCAGAATATGTTTGCGCGCCAAATTCATAGGACTAACATTTCTATTAAATATTTTCAGTAAGAACATTATAGCAATATATAAATTTTAATAATAAATAAAAGTTAATATTGTAATTTCAAATTTTATGTGTTTTGTTAATACAAAACATTTTCTGTAAGTAATAGTTCTTGATTGTTTTTATCAATTTATTAGTATGTTTATTCAATATTATTTAATGAAAGAATTTTAGTAACTTTATTTTTGATAAAAATAAGTAAAGAAAAGTAAAGAAAATGAAAAGTGAAAAATAATTTGCTTGTTTCAAATAATCCTTCCCATTTTGAGATAATTTTAGGATCCTAAACAGGTAACTTGTATATTCACTTTATCTAAAAGCCAGAAGAAGCAGAAGTAGCAGCCGTTCCAGAAGAATCAGGAATTTCTGAGAGAAGCAGCAGTTCCTCCAGAAGAAGATCTTTGAAGAAAAAGCTGCTAGCACCTTTGTCCTTCAAAAGATACCACAGTTTGGCAGTTTCTTTTGCCCTCAACTGTGGTTCCTCCCTTGAAGTGGCATTCCCAACCAAGGCAGGAGTTGTAAAAGCCAGAAGAGAAATTGTGGATACCACAATCTTATCAGTCGGCACATTGGTTAGCGAAAGGACACGATTAGAAGATACCTTTCCGTCTCTACACCATCTAAAAGATAAGGGCAACGGTATCCCAGGTCCCCTAAAAACAGGTGACAAAGGGCCTCCTCTCTCTCTCTCTCTCTCTCTCTCTATATATATATATATATATATATATATATATATATATATATATATATATATATATATTATATATATATATATATATATATATAT
>SEYY01024969.1:15000-17255 GCA_009176605.1 Armadillidium nasatum
AATATGGCTTTCGACGTTCGAGGTTTACTGGTGATATATTTTCCTATCTCACAGATTTATGGTCTTCTGCCCGTTTGGGACCATGGGGAGACTTGTGTGGTGGCTGCTTGACATATCTAAAGCATTTCACCTTGTGTGGCATTCGTCACTTCTTTCCAAGCTACTCTCTTTTGTGTTTTCACCTTCTCTTTGTCCAGCTTCCATTCTATTAGTTCCATTTCGACTGTCGTTGATGAGGCGACTCCTTCATTTCTTGTCAATAGTAGTGTTCCTCAGGGTTCTGTCTTATCTCCTACTCTATTCTTACTTTTCATTAATGATCTTCTCAGCTGTTCATCTAACCCTATCCATTCATATGCCGATGATTCGACACTCCATTCTTCAGCTCATTTCAAATCTGCTCCCTCTTTTGCATCTAGGGTTGCCTCTCCTCTTCATCTTTCCGATTAAATTCTTGCTGATCTCAATAGAATCTCCCAATGGGATTGTCTCAACTTTGTGGAATTTATCTCTTTAAAAACTCAACTTTTTAAAGTCTCCCTCTCAAACACACCTCCTAACTTTTTATTTCTTTCGATGGTTCTCCCATCTCTCCTCGTGACAGTATAACCATCCTTAGCCTTCAGATAAACAAAACAAAAAAAATGTCTTGGAAATTTTACATCACAATGGTTGCTAAGGCTGCCTGAAAGAAGCAGGAGTTGTGTTTAGACTGCGAGAATTTTGTACTTCTTCGCAGTTACTCCAATTATACAAGGTCCCCATTCGCCATTGTATGGAGTACTGCTCTCAGGTTTCACCCGTCTTTTGGATAGGGTTGAGTCAAAGGATAAAAGACTTATTAATTGTTCCGCTCTTTCTAATCCACTTGACCCTTTATCATTGCGACGTGACGTTGGTGACTTGTCTCTTTTCTATAGGTAACTGTCCACTCGTAAGCCTTAGCCTTTACGACAGCCTCGTATCTCAGTGGGTACATTGTTTGCACATAAATTTTGTGTGGAAATAAGCAACTTTTGGTTTGTCGCTGTAATGTCTCTTTCTTTCCAGCCACCTCTGTTTTGTGGAATTCTCTCCCTCCTATCAAGAAAATTAGTTTTCTTCCGAATTTAATCTCAATTACTTTAAAGCTCACCTATGAAATTTGCGTTAGGTGGAACTTGTAGGGTTTTTCTTATTCTTTTATTGGATCTCCTCCACCGTGAGCGGTGGTGATATATATATATATAATTATATATATATATATATATATATATATATATATATTATATAATATTATTATATATATATATATATTATTATATATATTTTAATTAAGCTTAAAACTGGAACGTAAACATCCGCGGATATTAAAAATTTGACATCCGATACCCTAATGTATATATATATATATATATATATATATATATATATATATATATATATATAATATATATTATATATATATATATATATATATATATATATATATATAATTCACCTTTCCACTCTCGTGGGATGGTGCCCGTAACAATTCGCTCACACACACACATCCACACAATATCTCCCTTCCCTCATCACAACTGCCATCCATCTCACTCCTCCGCCGCTCTCCTACCCTCGTCCACATTCAAACCTCTCCTCCCCAAAATCTCTCATACTCCATCCATCCACCTTCACCTCGGCCTTCCCCTCGGCCTTCCCCTCGGCCTTTCCTTAGGCCTTCCTATCCCCCTTCCACCTTCTACCTCGGATCTCATCACTCTACCCACTATCCTATCCTCATCTATTCCATACATATGACCAAACCACCTTAATACACCCTCTTCCCCTCCTCCATTAACACATCTCTATTATTCTTTCGTTTTGGATTCTATCTTCGTTTCTTAGCCCACACGTAGCCCTTAATCTCAAAACCTTCTAATCAATTCCTCATCTGTGCATTCATTATCCATGTTTATCACCCATATATTACAAATGGTAGGCACATACTCTTAAACATTCTTACCTTTATTTAATTGGGTATTCTCCCTTTCTCCCATACCTCCCTCAACCTCCAATCACTTTCATTTCCTCCATTACTTTATTCTTTATTTCCCCTTCCATACCTCCTTTTCCCTCCACCAGCATTCCCAAATATTTAAACTCCTTTACCTCCTCTAATTTTTTCCTCTACCTCGACACCACCCATTCCTACCCCAAATCCTCTTCACTTTACTCTTTGTTGGGTTTACCCTCAATCCCTTAGATGCATATTCCCTCACAAATCCTTCACC
>SEYY01024970.1:2500-7500 GCA_009176605.1 Armadillidium nasatum
AGTTTCCATTATTATAAGAAACTGGCTTTAAATTACCAATTTTCATCTTATCATAAATTTGTCTTATTAGATTATATTTCTATTATGTCATTAATTTTCAAAATAACTTCCAATCTTATTTTATTAAATTATGTTAATTTGTGTGATATATCTATTTATTTTCTCTTTTATTTCTTTGAGCTTTACTATCACATATTCATTAAGAATATCTTTAATTAAACAATTGTTTAGATGTTTTAACTATTTCTTTTATTTATTTACTATTTTTATTAATTCATTTATCTATTTAAAAATATCTATTTTCCTTTATTTCTTCTTCTTTTATTCTTTATTTCACTTAATTTTTATATTTAACTTCTTTAAACGAGAATACCTTAATTTCTTCCATTTTCTTTGTTAAGTGAAATATTAGATTTTAAAAACATTTCCTTATTTTATTTTGTGTTTAATTAAATGCTTATATATATAATTATATTTATCTATTGTATGAAGATCTAATTTATCTAGATACTAAAATATATTTATAAATGTTTCTTTTAATTAGAGGCTAAGTAAAGTCTACATAATTAAATTAAATATTAAGTTGAAAGCCAAAACAATTTCCTTTCAGCTGTTACCTTGCTCAGAGTTTCCAATTTACTTTTATGTAGTTATTATATTATATATATATATATATATATATATATATATATATATATATATATATATATATATATATATATATATATATATATATTATATAATAATAATAATAATAATAATAATAATAATAATAATAATAATAATAATAATTATTATTATTATTATTATTATTATAGTAATAACAATAATTGTAGTAATAATAATAATGGTAATAATAATAGTAATAATAACAAAGATATCATTCTTATTAGTTATTAAATACACATTGTATGACTCCCACGAGTTTCTATAACTCCTTAGCTTCTTGAAATACAGTCAGATTTAAGTGTGCTGAGTTGAGATATTTATTCAATTCTTCATCATTTTTTATTTTGATAGGATCACCATGAGGAGATTTCTTAATATGCAATATTCCATTTTTATAGTAGCAGGAGTGTAATAGTTGCCTATGATCTCTCCGTATTATGAGGATTTTCTTCAATAGTTTCCTTTTCCCGGCTTCAGAAATTCGTTGATGAATACATTCGGTTTTTCTTTATACAGGTTGATATTAAATTGCTCTTTAATCCCTGTTCATTAATCTGAAATCAGATTGGACGTTTATCCTTTGCATTGTTTTCTGTTCTTTTTTGACCTAGCCGATAAACACCGCTTATGGCGTTTGGCTGAAGTTTGGTTTTTAGTTTTTGCTCTATGGTTTTAGCCACTGTTTTATTGGTCTTCGTTCACTTCACCTTCAGGAAGTCCAACTCCTCTAATTACCAATATATTTTTAACTCGGTCTTGTTGCAATTGGTCCTGAGATTCCTCAAGGGCTTGAACTGAGCTTCTGAGACCAGTAAATTGTGTTTCTGCATGAAAGGAATTATTATCATTTTCGAATTTATGTAATTTATCTTTTAGATTTTTGATCTCAATGTTTTTTTGTTCTCTAAATTCGTTAAACTCAGACTGAAGGGTTGAGATTTCTTCCCTAAAAGCTGTGTTAAGAATTGCGATTTTCCTCTTTAATTAAGCTGTTTATCATAGAAAGAAGATCTGAACTTCCAGACTCGCTTTGACTTGAGGTAAGTAGAAGGGATGGGGAAAAGTTTAAGAGAACATTTTCTTGCCTTCAGTGATACTGTCATCAAATGAAAACTGCTTCCTATCCTCTTCCAATCGTTTTTTTTTCTTCTTCCCTCCATTTTTGTTGTTGATGTTTGAGTGGTTATTATTATTTCTGCTGTTGTTAATTTTGCTAGTAGTGGCATTATATAAATTTCTCGTATTGACCATATTTACAATCTTCTCGTGGAAATTAACTTACTGTAATAATAATGATAGTTATGTGTTACGCAAGCACTTGTAATTTAGTAATACTAATATATAATAATAATAATGAATAATAATAATAATAATAATAATAATAATAATAATAATAATAATAATAATAATAATAATAATAATAATAATAATAATAATAATAATAATAATAATAATAATAATAATAATAATAATAATAATAATAATAATAATAATAATAATAATAATAATAATAAAAATAATAATAAAAGCATTCTTTGAAGAAAAGAAGAGAAGAAAAATTGAAGGAAAAAGAGTGGAATTCACTTTCGTACCTCTGAAAAAGAAAGTTAAAATAAGTTATTGAGGAAGTATATATGATGAAGGGCAAGAATAAGAGAAGTAATCTTTCGTGGTCTTCAACATTCAAGTTGATACAGAATTATAATGATAATTATAATTATAAACATGAATAATAAATGTAACAATACGAAACTTAAAAATAAATGCTGTTTCAATTGTTTCAATATTTAAATTGTAATTATATATATATATATTATATATATTAATATATATATATATATATATATATATATATATATATATATATATAATATTATATATATATATAAGTGTTTAATTCGTGTTAAATCCTACTCTTATAAAAATGGAAATAACACTGCATTTAGTCTAATTCATAGTTTTATTTAAATATCTGGATGAATCAATAATACAGATTTGCAACCAAAACCCTGCATAGAATTTTTCAATTGTTTCCCATAGATTTTTGTATGCTGAACACGAAAAAGAAACTTAGAAAATTATATAACATAAGGTTTCTTTGCAAAATTTATTTATTTTATTTAATAGTTGTGTAATCTTTCATTGAACAAAAAATCTTTTGAGTTACCCTTGATTAACATTTTTTTATTAATCATTTTGTCGATGATGATTTTATATATATATATATATTATATATATTATATATATATATATATATAATATTATATATATATATATATATATATATATCTCTCCGGTGGGCAAAGGCCAGAGGCCTACCAAATTCCACGGAGTTGGAAATCAAAATCTGATCGTTAAAGGCCATGTCCACATACACGGCGTTTGCAAGTCAAAGGAAGTTGGGAAAACAGATATAGGGAGTGTGTTTCAGACTTTACCAGAAGAGTATATATAAGATTGAACATAGCTGTTTTAAGTCTGGGGTCTTAGAGTTGGACAGAGAAAGGATGAGACTGTGTAGAAAGGAGTATCGCAAGAGCTCTTCTCAGTGGAAGAGGTATGCTACATACGTATGTATGAAACCACAATACATACGTATGTTTCTGTGGTTTATGGGGATAGTAACTGACCCGTTACCCCACATCCGAGCGAGGTCAGGGAGGTCCTTTGATTGTCATCATGACAGGTGATTATAAGCTTTCTCAAATGTGATTTCCCTTTGTACTTTCGTGGTGTGGTGGACAGCGCGTTTGTTTGCCATCTGAAAGGTCAGGGCTCGAGTCTCCAATAACATATTAGAAATTGTAAAATTTTATTCTACGGTGTATTGTGATTTCACACACACACACACACACACACACACACACACATAATATATATTATATATAATATATATATATATATATATATTATATATTATATATATATATATATTATATATTATTACTAAAGCATTTGCGCAGAATGACGGTATATCCATATTGGAAGAATTTGCCGTTTTTGTTTATTTTATGCATAAAACTTGGAGATCAAAACAAGACTTGGTTCCCCCATAAGGTGTGCAGGAAATGCGAAAGAATGATGAGGCATGACCAACAGAACCACAGTAACGACTGCTACTTATGTTCGGTAGACGTTAAAGGTTTCAATAGAAAAAACGAAAATGAAATAAATTAACCATCATTAATTCAGCTATTGGTCCCATGCTTCACTCAAGTGAAACGCCGGTACCACTTCCACCATTTAATTTGGATGGTATTAGATTGGAGTCAGAAGAAGAAAAAAAAGATGCAGTGCTAACACAGGAAGATTCTGAATCTGAATTTTCTGTGCATGATGGGACTCAGTTTCTTACCCAGAACAAGTTAAACGACATTGTTAGAGATTTGGGACTTTCATAAGATGCTGCTGAATTGTTGGATTAAAGACTCAAAAATAAAAACCTGTTACCTACAACGTCTATTTCGTTGTACAGACATATATAGAGAGAATTCACATCGCCTTACTGTAAAGAGGGGAATCTTGTGCTCTCATAAGGCAATTTGAAGTAGAATATGAATCATCCCAATGGCGTTTATTTATAGATTCGTCCAAAACAACCCTAAAAGCAGTCTTGCTGCATAGTGGAAATAAATTTGCATCATTTCCAGTTGGATACACAGTACATCTGGAAGAATATTATGAGGATTTGTTTCTAATTCTTAAGAAAATCAAGTATGAAGTTTATCTCTGGATGGTGTGTGGAGATTTTAAAATTCCATCTACGTTGTTGCGCCAACAGTCAGGCTAAACAATATATTCCTACTTTCCGTGCTTGTGGGAAAGTCGAGCCAGAGACCTTCATTGGGAAAAAACTAACTAGCCACTTCGAGACAACTCCTGGTGAAAAGTACGCCATCAAGAAAAGCCTGGTTCCTCGTGCAAACATCCTCTTACCATCTCATCATAACAAATTGGGACTAAAGAAAGATGGAAAACGTTTCAAGTATCTTTGTTCCAAGTTGCCAAAACTCTGAGGCCAAATTGAAAGAGGGAGTTTTTGTTGGACCAGACATAAGTAAGCTCTTGTCTGAATCCTTGCTTCCAGAGTCTTTAAATGAAACTGAAAAAGAAGCATGGGATTCATTTAATGACGTAGTGAATACATTTTTGTTTAATAACAAAGATCCGGATTTCAAAAGCATTGAAAAAGGCATGCTAACTGCATTAAAGCTCAAAGCTGCAACACTAGTTTAAGAATCCATTTTTTACATTCATAAATAGACTACATTCCTGAAAACTTAGGAGACTACAGTGAGGAGCAGGGGGAAAGATTCCACCAGGATGTTACG
>SEYY01024970.1:12500-20191 GCA_009176605.1 Armadillidium nasatum
TAATTATTATAAAATTTACAATATTCAAAATTTGGAATTTTATATTATGTATGCTATTATGTATAATTTTAATCGGCTCAAAGGATGAATTCGTCTTCCCAGAAGCCTATTTCAACATAGTATCAAAACATGTAAAGTCACGATATTTGAATATGTAAATTTGTAACTAAAAAAATAAATAAAGATTAAAGATTCTTGTGACAAATGAGTTGATTTAGAGGTGGCAATTGTAGAATACTGGTGGTGCGTTTGCAGCATTTTGAAATATTTTATTAATATATTCAATAATTATTAGTTACTAGGGTTAGTCTCGGTTAGTTGGAGGTTGCATTCTTAAGTACTTTAATAATAATTTGCAGTATTATTCCTACTGTACATTTTGATGTTGGGTGTATATATATATTATAAATTGGGGCTGCTTTTGATTGTTCAAGTTATTTAGACTTCACAACACAGGAAGAAGGAAGAACTAAAATAAACCGTAAATTTCTTATTTATTCTATTTTGACCCTTATTGAAGTTTAAACACTGTAGTGGATGGAGATTATTATTTATTCACTGATCTAACACAAAGTTATTTTTATAAGGTTGAGCTTTCGTGCTTGTGATCAAGTCACTTCTTCAGAACTTGATGAAATTTCTTGTGTGATGAAAGAAGTTATCATCGTCTAGCAACTCTTCGGAAAAGAATTTGGCAACTATGGTAATTGTTTTAGGGTATTTTTTAAGGCTATGGTTTTGTTTAGAAATACATTTGTTGTTTTATCTATGATATATCTATATTATACATATTATGGGTGTTTTAAGATATATATATATATATATATATATATATATATATAATATATATATATAATTATATATTATTTATTATATATATATATTATATATATATATATAATTATTATATATATATATATATATAATATATATTATATATATATATATATATATATATTATATTTATATATTTATATATATATATATATATATATATTATATATATTTATATATATATATTTATATCTATCCAAAGAACGAACCCGATAGAGCGTTTCTTCTCTCATGTTGGTTAATATGGAGTCTTCTTAATAATCTACATTTTTGGGGTGACTTTCTTGTTACCATGCAACGGAATTCATCTTTGCTTCTGATTCTCCGAAAATTCCTTAAAAATCTAAACACAATAATATAAATTATTATCTGGTCTTTATTCACTGAAATCATTATTCTTGGTGATTGCAACGTTTCCAAGGCCAATAGCTTTACTATAGTTCTGAAGATACAGCTGATGAACTCGCCAACTATGTGCATAAAAATTAGTGAACAGTGCATTTAGTGAACATCTCTTCCGTAATTCGTGTGACCATCTTCGAGAAAAACAAGCAAAAGACATTTCATCAAGACGGTCAGTAATTTGAATAGGGAACTTTACCAACTGCTCAAGGCTGTTCTGGATAGAATAGTGGTAAGCTAGTGAAACAATGTGTTCTATTTTGAAGCTAAGATAGTCGAAAATTTTTTAATAGTTCGTAGAGTTAGGAAATATGTGGATAGAACAAATGAATTTAGTTTTAAGTGTTGAAAGAGAGCTTAAACCATTAAGTGGAGAATTTAAGACTCCAAATTAGATGACAGAAAATTGAATGTAGAAAGAGTAGAAGGAAACCGAATAGGGTTTTCTGTCAGAGTTCTCGAGCACTTTAGTTTCGGTACAGAACAAGAGAAGAGGTCTACGATAGAGATGTTGTTTGACAAAGTGGAAATTAGACAAGAGAGTGCGAATGTTGCAGAAATTAATGAAAAAATACCATATACCAGGGCAAACCAGCAGCAAGGCCTTGGTGGAACCAACCCACATCACCTGAGGCCACCAAATAGGGAGAGAACGTAGCGCCGTCCAAAGAGATGAAAGTACCCCCTATTTTGCTTAACAGCGAGGTGATAGGGTGAGCTAGACCATTCCATTTCACTCCGTTCCCTTTTGGTTCGTTCCTTTTCTCGTTTTACCTTCCCAGAGGTCTCTAATGTACTCTCGTGTCACATTGGAGTGTCTACGCTCCAACTTCACCTTCCCCCGAGTCCTTCCCATGTTCCTACAAAATTACAAGCGCTTACTCCTACATTACCTTTAAAATACTTCAAAAAGGTGAATCATATTAAGGCTTTGGAGATACTTCGAGGGGAAGCATTAAATAATGCCCCTGATCCACCCCTTCCCACATCACTAATTGGAAGTTGGTGGTCTCCGGTGATGAGGTTGGTGCCACCAAGACCTCTATGCCAACTTCATTTTCACGGTCTTCCTTTTTCATTAATTTCTGCAACATTCTCGGTCTCTTTTCAAACTTCCACTTTGTCAAACACCTCATCTCTTGATCTTATCAAAAACTCAGGTGTTTGAGTGCTCTACTCTGTTTCCTCCTACTGTCTCTATCCTAAATTTTCAGCAAAAGGCGGATGTGGCGCATATGTGCACAACGAGGTTGTCTGTTCTCGTGTCTCTAATTTGGAGTCTTCTGAATTCACTACTTTATGACTTAAACTTTCTTGCAACCTTCTACAACAAAATTTATCTGTTCTTCTACTTATTCCTAACTCTAAAACTTTCTTCTTCTCTTTCTCTGAAATCATCATTTAGGTGATTTCAATGTTCACCACCCAATGGCTTTCATCTAGTTCTCATGAGCTGGTGAACTCGCCTTTTCTATCCAAAACCTTGAAGTTGGTGCAGCTCCCTACTATCCCTGACCGTCTTGGTGATGAACCCAACATACTTTTCTTATCCTTCTCCTTATGTTAAACTCTTTCCTCCTGGGTTCATCCGATCACCTTCTTATCTCTGTATCTTGTCCTGTCTCTTCAAGTCTTCCGCAAGAAAAAAAAAACCCTCCTACTGAAAGGAAACGTTTTTGGAATTTATGTTCCTCAAACTGAGTATGTACTTCTTTGATTTTCCTTGAAACGATTATTGCTTCCCGTGGGAGAGGTCCCCGCTCGGAGTGTGGCAGAAGCGCATAACCAAGCTCTGATCCTCTCTGGCATGGAAGTACATTCCATATTCTTTCCCTTCATGTAAACCTAACAAACCTTGGTTAAAATCTGCTCTTTCCCGTGCTATCAGCCGCAGGAAAGTTGCCTTCAGAGACTACCGTCGTATTCAAACTACAGAAACTCACGCAAATTATATAGAACAACGGAATCGAGAAAAATCTACCTTTCGTAACGCTAAAAATTCTTTTCTCCCTAGAAAATGCAATAATCCTTCTGGTTCCTCTTCCTCACTAAGTCTGACAATTTGCATTAAAAAATGTCAACTCTAACTTTGCTTCTTCCTCTTTCCCTCCTCTAGTATCTTCTGACGGTACAACTGCCGTTTTACCTTCCTCTAAAGCTGAACTCTTCCTCAAACTTTGCCTCTATTCACCTTAGACGATTCTTTCTACTCCTTCAACCCTCTCCATTTCTTCTAAGATATTTCTGCTCTCTCTGAGCTTAACACTAAGAAGTACGGTCCTGATGGTATCCCTCCTGTGGTTCTTAAAACTTGTGCTTCCGAGTTTGACCCTGCTGGTAAACTATTTTGTCTTTGTTTTCTACTTCAACCTTCTTTTCTTGCTGGAAACGTGCGCTCATTCAGCCTGTGCCGAAGAAGGGGGACCCCTCTCAACCCTCTAACTATCGTCCCATTTCTTTAACTCCGTTCTTTCTAAAGTTTTCGAATCTATCCTTAACAAGAATATTTGGAAATATTTAATTCTTCTAATCTTATCTTCTGTCGCCAGTATGGTTTTCGTAAAGAACTACTGGTGATCTTTTTTCTCTTCCCTTTGGTCTCTCACTCTTTTTCTCTGGTTTTCTTCGGAATGGAATCATTTTGCTTCGGCTGGATATCTCGAAAGCTTTGATTTCAAACTTCCCTCTTTCGGTATCATCTTTCTTCTCTTTCCTTTCTTTCATTCTATTTCAGTTTAGACGGCACCGTTCATCTTAAATCTATTAATGGTGTTCCTCAAGTTCTGTTTCCTTTTTTCTGTTTTCATTAATGACCTTCTCTATTACTTCATCATCTCCTATCCTATGCTGATGACTCCACCTTCATTACTCTTTTCAATTTATCAGGAGTCCATCCCAACAGCAGTTAATAGACGCAAGTTGTAGCCTTGTAGCAGCTGACCTCTGATCTATCTTGCGTTTCAAATTGGGGCAGAGAAAACATGATCGTTTTCAATGCCACCAAAACTCAATTCCTCCATCTCCCTACTCGACACAAACTTCCACACAACTATGATAACTTCTTCGAAAGCGCTCAACTCAAACCTTTATCTCTCCTTAATATTCGTGCTATTTCTTTTCTTTGGACCTTTCTTGGAAAGATCACATCATTTCTCTTTCTAAACCAGATTTTAAGAGGTTAGATGTTCTTAGGTGCCTTCAGTATTTTTTCACTGCACCTCAGTTGTTCACTCCTTTATGGAGTAAGCCTCACACATCTAGGGTGGTTCCACCCATACAGCTCTCCTTGAAAAGGTAGAATCTTGGACTTTTCGTCTTCAAAACTCTCTTGCTCTCACTTATTCTCTCCAGTCTCTCCTGCCTGTCAAATTGTTGCTTCACTCTCTCCAAATTATTGTTATTACAATGGACACTACTCTTCTGAACTCTTTCATCTCATTCCTCCTTCATTGAGAAGGCTCTTACAACTTGTCTTTCTCTATCCAATTCTCTGACCTAAGACTTAACCGCTATGATCTATCTTGCATGTACTTTACAGTTAAAGTCTAGAACACGCTCCCTTCATCTATTTCCTAACTTCCTATGATTTACACACCTTCAAATGACATGTATCAGGTCATGTTGTCCTTTAATTTGATCATGTTTCCGACTTTCCTCCTAACTCTAGTGGAAATTTAGTAGGCCTGTGACCTTTGCCTACCAGAGGTGAGATAAAAAAAATCAAGTTAATGATGTAGGAATGGTTGGTTGAGAGGCTACGTTTGGAAGTCACCACACTATGCTTTACCGAAGCAGCTTTGTGTTTCGCCATTTTTAATTGCTTTTAAAAGGTAATGTACAAATAAGCACTTGCAAATTTGTGTTTTGTGAAGAAAGGTAAAGTATTGAAAAAGTAGGCATTCCTGTATGGGTCAAGGATATACAAGAGACCCTCATAGAATGTGAAACGCGCAAAGAAAAGAACCAAAGAGCAAAGGAATGATCTAGCCCAACCTATCACATCTCGGGTTGTGCCCAGGTGGGATACTTTCATCGCTTCGGACAGCGCTAAATCTTCTTCATGTATACATACATACATGTATACATACATACATGTTTACCGTGGCTCAAACGGTAAAGTGATTGACTCACGTGCTTGAGGGCGCCGGTGCGATCCCACTGGGGATCTAGATCCCACTCTCGAAGGCAATGCCCGAGATGGAACTTTTATTTAAAAAAAAAAAAAAAATTCATACATATATACATACATACATATACATACTACATACATACATACATACATACATTCATACATACATACATACTTTTTACCTCTAAAACCTGCAACACATAAATTATAAAATTTATCCATCTTACCAACTGATTACAAACCACAACCATATGCAAGATCATATTTCCAAAGTTGTCTTGCAAATTAGGAGATGCTCCATGGTCTAACAGTCTATTGTAGACCGTTTCATTTCCGAGACAAGCTGCCCAGGCCAATGGATATTCTCCAAGGTAAGCTAAACCTTCGTAGTCAGTATATTTTGGACCAGGAGGAGCTACCACTTGTTGGTCTTTGGGAAGGAAAAAACTACCTGCAATTCCAAAATATTATTATTATTATTATTATTATTATTATTATTATTATTATTATTATTATTAAAAAGTTAAACAAATCCCGATACACAGCGTTTGGAAGTGTGGAAATCAAATGAAGTTGGGGAAAATAGAAGATAGAATAGTGCTCCAAATTTTACCAGTAGGGTACAAAGAGTACATACAACGGTCAAGTTTCTTTAAAGATCTTGAAGTTTCTTCAAGTGGAGAACTTAGAACAATGCCTTTTTTTAGAATGAATACATTTTGTAAGCATTCTTACTAAAATAGATTATAGATTTGTGTACATTTTACAGATAAACTTTTTTTTACCATTAATTTGTTTTAAATGAAGAAAATTAAATATTATATGCCATTCAGAATTTCATTGGTTACAATGCTTTTAATCATAGTTTCCACCAAAGTCTTTTAAAAATATTTGCTTGATTCATAAGATATTCCCTTTCTGATATTAATTAAATTAATTGATTGCTTAAATTAATTAATTGATTAAATTATGTTATATATAATATATATTAATATATATATTATACTATATATATATGTTTATTATAATATATATTATATTATATTATTTATTATATATATATATATATATATATATATTATTATATATATTATTATATATATATATACCTTTGCTTATAAGATCAGTATATTGTTAAGCGAAGCGTCCGACCAAAATTAAAATTCTAAAGACTTTCGTCTCTCCAGATTCGCATGGAACTCACTCATGCAATTAATATAAGAATGGGCATAGCGGTATCATCTAGGTGTCAGAAGCTGGATAGAAGGGATAGACTGTACGGAAACACAAATCACACGAGCTCAATTCAAAGGAATTAAAAACGACGATTTATAAAGGTATTTTCCATCTTAATGGCAATAGTGTAATTATAATGTACTAATTCCGGTTCTCACTCTTTAGGGACGGAGTCTTAATATTTTTTGGGGTGAGGAAGAGAGTTATGAATCCCTCGAGTCCGGTAGGGTGCTCTGATGTCCCCTTTGAAATTTTTGCTGTAGAAATAGTTTGTGTTCTGTATTTGTTAGTTTTATTCTTTTCAGATTGTTCTGCAGTTAAGATGTTCTCACAGGGCTAAGGTGTTATTTTTTAAAATATTCTTATTTAGTTGTTTATTATTACCTTTTTAATTTTTAATTTCTCTTTCATTTTGTTCTTTAGTTGAAAATGAATCCGTCATTCGAAACGAACGTTCTGTAAGAATGTACATTTTCCAGTGTTATTTTATATATAATTATATATATAATTATTTATATATTATATATATATTATATATTAAATAATATTTAATATAATATATATAATTAATAAATATATATATAATTATATAATATATATATATATATTATATTTATATATATATAATTATATATATATATATATTTATATATATATATATATATATATATAAATATATATAGTTAATCTTAAACAAACCAACACACCTCCGTCTGGAGACAAATTTTTATAGCGTTAGTTTTTTAAAATACAAAATTAATATTTTTCCACTTACTGTCTATAGTATACAAATATTTGTTCAGTTTTTAATCTTTCCATCGAGAATTGAGTGATTTTCAATTTCTTTATTGGCATTGATTCTTTCATACCTCACTACTCACTACAAAAAAATTTCTTTATCTTAGCAAAGTTCATAATTTCTTGTTTTTACCTTTCCAAGAAAGAATTTATTTTAAGTTGTCATATATTGGTTCATCCTCTTCTCATTTCTCAGAAGAAATTATAGCTCTTACAAGTCGATTTTACCCGTTTTTCCAATATCAGTATTCTTTCACTAAGAGTTTCACTTCTACTGTTTTGGTCTTGCGTC
>SEYY01024971.1:10000-22500 GCA_009176605.1 Armadillidium nasatum
TATTATTATTATTATTATTATTATTATTATTATTATTATTATTATTATTATTATTATTATTATTATTATTATTTTTTATTTTTTTTTTTTTTTTTTTTTTTTTTTTTTTTTTTTTTCAATGTTTCTTTTCAAGATTTGACATATTTTGTTATTTTGTTATTATTATTGTTATTATTATCATTATAATTGTTTATTATTATTCTTTTTCTATATTTTGTGAATCATATTGGCATTTCATATTATTTTTAAATAAATTTAAAAAGTTATTTAAATATTAGACTGTGTAGCTCAGTGGAAACCAATTTGCATTCTCTTAGAGCCTCTTTTCAGAGAACTGGACAACTACCATAATATTTTTATTGTATTTATTAGTATAGGACTTACTGTAGTATTTTAAACTTATATATGTAATTTCTCTGAATAAAATGAATGGTGGAAATTGAAAAATTGAAATAGTTTTTATTAAACAGTCTTGGGTATGTCACCTTCATTGAAACTATATTCTGCATGCCTATGATTTTGCATTACCAATTCTATTTTAATTAAAAGCCAAAAGACAGAGTTTTTGATGGATTAAATGCAAGTTTCTTCTTTTTTTTCTTTTTTTTTTTTTTTTTTTTTTTTCTTTTTTTTTTCTTTTTCTTTTTTCATTTTTTATCAACGAAACCCTAAAAAAAGTGAGATATAATACTATCTTAGAGTTACGAATATTTTGAAAATACTTTATCAATATTTTATCTTCAAATACTGATTAGAAATATCATATTTAATAATATCTATATATCCAATTATTATGAATGCAAGATTAACTTTTGAACAAGAAGATTAAAATATTCGTTATTTTGAAAGTCTGAAACAGATTTTCATCATTTGGAATCTCATAGAAGATAAAAGAAATACACTACAATGAACAAGTAGTAGTTAGTTGTGGAAGTAGTAGTAGTGATAGTAGTAATAGTAGTTAGTAGTGGTAGTAGTATAATTATCTAGCTGTCTAAATATTAAATTTGACTCTAATTTATTTTTCCCATTTTAATTACATGAAGATTTTACATCATAAATCTTCAAGTTTTCCTAAACCAATTAAATGGTGTAACTCTAAAGAAGGTTATCAAGTTTAAATGTCGAGATAAAGAGAATAAATTTATGAATACCATTTTAAAATGCTTATTTTTAAAGCATACAAACTCACCAAGGGTTACTTAATTAAGCGATGGGATAGAAATATATTTTGCAAAATAGCATTTTAATGTTGCTAAGGATTATTTTTTCAATATTTTTATTTTTTTGTTTTTAATAATAATAATAATAATAATAATAATAATAATAATAATAATAATAATAATAATAATAATAATAATAATAATAATAATAATAAAATAATAATAATAATAATAATAATAATAATAATAATAATAATAATAATAATAATAATAATAATAATAATAATAATAATGAAGATAATAATGGAAAACGAGTGAATAGCAGTCATACTTTTTTTCTTCTTTTGTATATTAACATAATATTTATATTTTTAATTGCTTTTTTTTGTAGTAATAGTTTAATTAAACTCGTATTTCTATTCACAATGCTTTATAATAAATTTAATTATAATATTATGATTATATTTAATGACAAAAGATTTCAGATAGTAATAATAATAATAATTTATTACTATAATTATTCTTTATTTTCTCACTTCTCTTAATTTTTATTTAATATATATATATATATATATATATATATATTATATATATATATATATATATATATATATATATATATATATATATATATATATATATATTAAAATATGAATTTTAGACAATATAACTGCATTCTTTTTAAAAGTAAAACTTGATTGGTCTGTACCGGAGCAGGGTTTCTCTATCCAAAAGCCCAAATAATCTGTGCAACTTATCAACTTCATCAGAAATAACATATAATTCACATTCTTTGGCTAAGAACCACACTCCTCGAATAGGGCTCTGCTCATGAGTGACGGTGATAACTTTAAAAAAAATAAATAAATAAATTAAAAAAAAATATATTTTACCAAATTTACAAAGTAGTAACAAATCTTTCGAGAAAACGAACTTTAGACTTTAAATGAGAAAATGTAACGTTAATATTAAGGGTATAAAATTTAAAAACATGAGTTTAGATTAGGCGACAAGATGGATAATGCTAGGAGAGGTAAAACCGAGGGCAACAGTGCCAGAAACCCAACTCAGTAATAATTGTTTGATTCCAGCATGGGTAAACCAGTTAGAAAGCCTTTAGAGGTTAGATAGAGAAGGTGCTAGTTCCGCTAAAATGGAAGAAACTCTGGTTGAGAGTTTGAATAAAACTCAAGGACTGGCATTGAAACCAACGAGACGAAAAACATGATATTATGGAGCCCTTTAGTATTTAGAGAGACTTTTGAGAGAGGATGGAGAAAGATGCTGGTCCCAATGATAGGCTGAAAACCCTTCCTTGGAGAAGATAAAGAATATATATATATATATATATATATATATATATATATATATATATATATATATATATATATATATATATATATATATATATATATATATATATATATATATATATTATATATATATGTGTGTGTGTGTGAGGGAGAGGAATCTAATTTACTTTTCAGGAGAAAAAGATTTACTAACAAAATAAACAAATATCTACTTTTATTTATTTTAAAAAATAAGTAAATAAATAAATAAATAAATAAATTCTGGATAAAACAGACCTAAATTCTTTTACGTGAAGCAGCAAAAAACAAATTGAATGATGCTTTTAAGTGAATTTAAAAGAGAATTTATTTTTTGAATTGGAATTTATTTGTAAATATGTTTAGTGAAGCCAAAATTATAGTGGAACAGTGAATTTGTTTTAGAGAAGTTATTCTGTGGAAAATATTTTTATGCATTTTAACAGCACATATAAAATAAATCTTCTCACCAATCTCCTGTAAGTGCAAGCACTTGTCCGACGTCCTGAACGAAACTTTTCCATCGCAGTCGGTCTTCATGCATTCTGCTTCTCCTCCACCACCTACATACTTCCTCCCCTAGTCTCAACCGTCACCTTGACATTATATCTTTACCTGATTCTCGGTCTGCCCACTTCTCTTCCTTTCACCGTTGTCCACTCAAAGTACCTCTTTGCATACCTTTTATCATTCATTCTTTTCAAATGTTAAAACTATCGTAGTTCTCCTTTCTCTATGACTGTCAGAATGTTCTCCACTCGCAGCACCCTTCTTATATCATCGTTTCTTATTCTGTTCAAGTCTCAACACTCCAACAATTAATTGTTCTCAAAACCCTCATCTCACTCACCTGTACTTTTACTTTTGGCTCTGGTGTTAAGGGCCCACGCTTCATGTCCATAAGTTAGTATTGGTCTTAAAATACTTATATATATTACTGTTTTTACCTTCCGCGGGATGTGTCGATCTCTAAACAGTGGAAACAGCTAGGCCAGCGCTCCGTTGAACTTGTTAATTCTATGATTTAACTCCAGGGTCATATCAAAATATACTCCGAGGTATTTAAAATGGTCTACTTGTTTCAGTACACCATCTCCCAACACAATTCCAGCTTCTCCTGTTCTCTACTCACCAACATAATTTCCGTCTTCTCCTTACTCACCTTCATTCCCCTAGCCATCAGTACTTCATCCGGCGCAGCAATAAAATTCTGCAGTGCTCTCTCCGTTTCAGTAACCAATGCAAGGTCATCGGCATAGCCAAGGATTACGCCATCCTCTTCCTGTGCACTAATCTTCCACAATAATCCATCAAGATTATAAATAGAATCGGAGAAAGTACACTGCCCTGCTTGACCCCAGTCGTAACCTCAAACCAGTCATCGCTATTCAACTGTGTCTTTACTTTGCCCACACTGCTAGTATAAGTGCTTTTTTTAGCTCTGATCAGCTTGCTTGGTACCTCATATTCTTCTCTTCTCAATATATTCCACAAAATTCTTCTTTGTACCAGGTCAAATACTTTTTCCAAATCAACGAAGGCTAGATAAGCTTTTTTATTAAATTCCCAGTTCGTTTCACAGATCATTTTTAAGGTAAAAACAAGGTCGACAGTCGGTCTGTTTGGTCTAAATCCATACTGCCACTCATCCAAACTGTTTTCTGCTATTATTCTCAATCTTCGCTCCAAAATTCTTTCTTATACTTTCGCAATATGAGGCATAAGTGCAATCCCTTTGTAATTCCTGTCTTGTCACTTTTCATAAATATGGGGCATATGACCGATCTATTCCACACGTCTGGTGCTTTTCCCTTGTTCCAATACTTATTCACTATTTCCGTTATCCATTGAATTCCTTCTTCTCCAGTACTTTTCAATATCTCTATCGTTATTATATCTTTACCAGGTGCTTTACCATTTTTCATTTTACCCAGTGCATAGTTCACTTTTTCTCGAGTTATCGTCTATCTCTCACCCACCTCTAAGATCTCTTCCTCCATCTTATCCTCTAGATTGTTTTGTAAATTTAGTAGCTCATCAAAATAGTTTGTCCATCTCCCTCGTCTTTCGCAGTGTAGGCTGGCTGTGTTGAGCCTTTCCTGTAATTTTTCGTCATACCATATATCAGTTTTCTTGCACCCAATAGATCGGCCTCTAAGTCTCTACCTATTTTTCTCCATGTATTTTCTTTTTCTCTCCTCTTTACTCTGTCTGTTTCTCTTCTTGCGTTCACATATTCCTCTCTTTCCTCCGCTCTCCTCATCTTTATCCATTTCTAAAACAGGTTCATTTCTTTTTCCATAGCTTCTTTGGCGTGATTGTTCCACCAAGCAGTTTGCCTTTTCTTCCTTTCATAAAATAAATATAAATTTAAATTTTTAGAAACGGTAAAATAAAAAATGTCTTTGCATATATTGTTAGCCTGTGGTCTTTAAAATGTGCATTAGTATACACTACTGAATATAAATAAAAATTTTTTTGTAAATAAATGAATTTTTTTTATTCTCATAAAAGCCATTATTTTTTTTTAAAACATCTAATTATATTTTTTTACACGTCACCACCACTCATGGGCAAAGCCCTATTCAAGGAGGGGTGTTAGGGCAACAAAGCAAAAAAAAAAATTTTTTTTTTAAATCCACAAGTCCCACCTAACGCAAATTTCTTAGGTGAGCAGGTTTTCTGTGCAATTGGTAAAGCTCCTCTCACAATATTTTGTTCCAGGATTGATTTAAGTGATTTCCAAAACTTTTCAGCTAGTGGGAGGTAATCGAGTTACTTTTAAATGAGATATTTTAAAACTTGCGAAGAATAAATTTTTCTTCATTAGAAACCACTCTCGTTTGAGTTTCTCAATAAATTATTTGAAATATGTTACAAAGACACAAGAGTCCCTCAAAACATATTCTCAAATACATACCAAAACTTGATCACCACTGCCCCTCAGATCGTAGGTTAAATTTTGAATGTATACCATTTCCTATATTGTGTCCCAATTCACTCACAATCCTATGTAAAAAAAAAAAAAAAAAAAAAAAAAAAAAGTTGGTTAATTCTAAGCTACATTGTGTCGTAGGTTAAGCGGGTTGCTAACTCTGCCTATAATCTGAAGATATATATATATATTATATATATATATATATATATATATATATATATATATATATATATATATATATATATATATATATATATATATATATATATAATAATGATTATAGTAATTAATTTTTTATTAACATAATTTATTTCTCATACAGAAAGGTATCCATCTCCAATATATTAAGTCGCATTATTGATTATTGTTTCACGACCCATAATTATAGTCAGCAAATTTCTCTTCACATTCATGAGCAAGAAACGTTTAGACTGCGAAGTTTTTTCATTTTCAACCTGTTATTTTATTTTAAATTTTGAAAGCTTTTAAAAAATCATTAAATATCAGTCCTGTTTCAACAGAAATTTTTTTTTTGTGTGTGTGTGTAGGTGTGTGTATGTGTGTGCATAACTGTATGTGCTTGTGTTTGCCTTAACAATGGATAACTCAGGCTAACAGGAGTATTCATATTGAAGTAAAAAGTTAGGGAAAATAATTATAATTTATTATATTTTATGATAGTTGTAAAATCATCGTAGATATAAGATATTCTTAACTAAATTTTTAAGTTTTTGGTATTTTGAATGTACAGTCGTCAACAGAAGTTCGTTCCTATTAAGCTGGAACTAAATATTTATATAAAATGGAGATCATTTCAGGTTCAGCCAATCACAGTTCAATTAAGCCTCGCTCAATGTTTTTATTTTCTTTTTATTCAAAATAGAGCTTTTATGAAATGATTTCCATTTTATATAAATATTTATTTCCAGCCTAATAGGAACGAACTTCTCTTGACGACTGTACAAAATCGTTTTCCACTCTTTAATTCACTCAAAACATTTGATTTTAAATCATTTCATCTTTGTAGTTTCGATATATTTGAAAAAAAAAAAAATACTCAGTTGAACCCGAGTATTACCGTATTTTTAAATTCTCTCTCTCTCTCTCTCTCTCTCTCTCTCTCTCTCTCTCTCTCTCTCTCTCTCTCTCTCTCTCTCTCTCTCTCTCTCTCTCTCTCTCTCTCTCTCTCTCTCTCTCTCTCTCTCTCTCTCTCTCTCTTCTCTCTCTCTCTCTCTCTCTCTCTCTCTCTCTCTCTTCTCTCTTAAAATTAAATTTTTTTGAATATTTCTTTAAAATAATAATAAAATAATAATTAATATAATAATAATAATAATAATAATAATAATAATAATAATAATAATAATAAATAATAATATAGAAATTCGTATTTTCAATCCTCAAAAACAATATTTTTAAAACTATTTATAATTTTGATTGTGGTAATAATATATATATATATATATATATATATATATATAATATATATATATATATATATATATATATATATATAATATATATATATATATATATATATATAATATATATCACTGTTCTGCATTTAAAAAATTTTGTTTATGTTTTTGAAAGAATTGGCGTTCCTATAGGTATTTCCTGTGCTGATTTTAAAAATGATAATTTGCTCGTATAACAAGGATTTGACATAAATCTTAAGAATGTATTTAACATGAAATATGTTTAACGACAATGATACAGTTAGGTTGCTATAGGAGTAGAACATTGATTGTAGCAAAATAATACATATTTTTTCAATTTATTATAACACATATAGTATATTTCGTGATTTCTCTCTCCAAAAAAAAAAAATACAGCATATATATATATATATATATATATATATATATATATATATATATATATATATATATATATATATATATATATATATATATATATATATATATATATATATATATATATATATATATATATATATATATATATATATATATATATATATATATATATATATATATATATATATATATATATATATATATATATATATATATATATATATATATATATATAATATATATATACACTTACTATTTAGGACTGAAATTTTCGTTTTGTTGTTCTGTGTACACTTGAACCGGATTCGGATCACACTGTCCTTGTCGAGAGCTTTCACAAATTGCTTCATAATGCCTAATTAGCATGAAGTGGAGGGAGTATTACATTTCTGGGATCGACAAGCGGTTCGTAGAGTACGTTTTTGGTACTAGAAGCAGTAGTTTTCCGTGTGGGCCACTGTTCTCATTACCAGTGATATTTGTTGCATTCTGTTCTCATAGAAAACATGGATATTTTGTGAATCCAGCCTGAAGTCCAAGTACATTGCTTATAACCTTCAAATCTCCACACAGAACCTATCCGTAATCATTATATTTGACTTTCTCAAGCATAAATGCAATATTTTTGTATGTTTCTATTAAATGTACAGAATGTTCTACAGGAATTGATGGATGTATATTACCATTAAGAAGTAACACACCTTTTAAGCTTCGTTTTCTCGAATCTATAAACAGTCTCCATTCTGAGGGCTGATGATTATTTGTTCCGAAATATGTCATTAGGCCATGAACATTATTGCAGTACACTAGGTCATCTTCCACAAAGGAGGCAAGTAATTCCCTTTTGCGATGTCTATACCATGCAAATGTTGTTCCTGGTGATAATATATGTTTCCTTTTCAACCGCGAGCCAAGAAGCTCAGCATTGTCTTTTGACAAATACAAATCTTGCACTAAATCATTCGGCTCATTCTGGTTGAATGTTAAAGATCTATATACAATTATCTTCCTCGCAAGCATAATCATCATTTCCATCACTACTTTCATCTAAAATTGGTTTATCGCTTGACTCTAATAAGTAGGGTGAAACGGAACATGTAGTGATTCGCTATGAGGGACTGGTCGGTCTACAGAGAGTAGATTGGGTTATAATATATTTTTCATGTTTTTTATATTATATCCACGTACATTTGTCAAATAGAAATAATAGTCATCGTAGTGGTTCTTGCGTTCTCTCCAAACCATTGGAATGAAACTCCTAGAATATTGAGGACAGATGAAGGTTTGAGTTGAATGTTTTCAAAGAAGATATCATAGTTTTGTGGAAGATTGTGTCGAGGAGAAAGATGGAGGAATTGAGTTTTTGAGGCATTGAAAATGACCATGTTTTTTCTGCCCCAATTTGAAATTTCGAGAAAGATCAGAGGTCAGTTGCTCCAAGGTCATCCTTCTTGAATCTAACTAACTGCTGTTGGGAGGGACGTCTTTCAAATTGAAAGGAGTAATGAAGGGTGGAGTCATCGGCATAGGAGTGTATAGGAGACGAAGTAATAGACAGAAGGTCATTGTTGAAAATTATAAAAAGAGTTGGAGAAAGGACAGATACTTGAGGAACACCACTATTTATAGATTTATAGGAAGAACGGTGGCCGTCTACAACAGCTGCTATAGAACGACCGGAAAGGAAATTAGAGAGAAGGTCACAGAGAGAAGGATAAATTCCGAAAGAGGGAAGTTTGGAAATCAAAGCTTTGTGCCAGACTCTATCGAAGGCTTTCGATATGTCTAGCGCCACAGCGAAAGATTCACCGAAACCCCGAAGAGCGGAGGGCCAAGAGTCAGAAAGTATGAAAAAGAAGATCACCAGTAGAACGTTCTTTACGAAAGCCATACTGGCGATCAGAGATAAGATTGGAAGAATTGAGATATTTCCAAATCTTCCTATTAAGGATAGATTCGAAAACTTTAGAAAGAACGGAGGTTAAAGAAATAGGACGATAGTTAGAGGGCTGAGAGGGGTTCCCCTTCTTCGGCACAGGTTGAATGAGATCACGTTTCCAGCAAGAAGGGAAGGTAGAAGTAGAAAGACAAAGACGAAATAGTTTACCAAGGCAGGATGCAAGCTCGGAAGCACAAGGTTTGAGAACCGCACGAGGAATACTATTGGGACCAAACAAGTTCTAAGTGTTAAGCTCAGAGAGAGGAGAAATGCAGAAATGACATCTTTAGAAGAAATTACAATGTTAGGCATATATGAGTTGGAGGGTGTTGAAGGAGGAGGAATAGCTCCGGAATCGTCTAAGGTAGAGTTAGAGGCAAAAGTATGAGCGAAGAACTCAGCTTTAGTAGAAGGTAAAATGGCAGTTGTACCATCAGAAGAGACTAGAGGAGGGAAAGAGGAAGAAGCAAAGCTTAGAGTTAACATTTTTTGCAAAATGCCAGAAAGGTCGAGAGGAAGAAAAGCCAGAAAGATTATTGCATTTACGGCGGAGATAAGAGTTTTTTGGTATTTCGAAGAACAGATTTTGCACGATTCCGGGATGAAATATAAATTGAGTGAGCTTCATGAGTTTGAAGACGACGGTAATCTCTGAAGGTAGCATCCCTACTGCAGATTTGGATTTGAATATCTCTTGAACCATGACATGCATTTCCGCTGTTGTCGGGAGAAAAAAAATATAAACGTGAAACGAACAATTCTTCAAAATATTTAATTGGTAGGTTTTAGATAATAACTAAATTACATGCCTTCGTCAAAGGAGTTTAAAATATAGAAAATGCCTATTTATTATGCATCTAAAAATAGGTGAAATTTGTAACTCAAAAGTATATTCTAAATAAATTCTCATTTTCTACTAACAGGAATTCATATGATGAAAAATTAAACTGATAAAAATATATGTAATTATAAGTTCTGTTATTTTTACAAAGGGCAATAAGAAAACAACTTACTGCTATTGCTCATATCATATAATACTGATGCCAATGTTCCATGACATCATAGTATAAAGACATCATTGTAAAATAGTGTTGAAAAGTGTTTGTTTGCGTGTGCGCGTGCATAGAATATCTGCATGGTCTTGTGAAAATAAAAATAAAAATGTGGGTTAAAACCAGACAATGTTATTTTTTCATATTTTGTTAATATTACAAATATATTTCTGTAAACGTATCTATCGAGTAGAGTTAAAAACGTTAAATGGAGGCAAGATTACATTTCAACTTAAAATTTAAAATTAAATCAAATTACCTTCTGTTAGTCGGAAATGAAATCAAGAATAAACGTCAATAGAACCAAAGAAATAATCTTTATAAATTCACAAATGGAATCGTTTGTAATAAAAAAAATAGATAAATAAATAACAAGATTAAAAAATCTTGTAAAAAAAATTCCATTTTCAAAATTTATTTTAAGAAAAATTAGGATTCATATAAAAATATATAAAATAGAAACAAAAAAAAAACTATTTAATTCAATTTTTTTTTCACTAAAGATGCGTAACTCTCCTTTCACTTTTAACAGTAAATGAGGATGGAGACTACCCTAGGTAGTTTCTCTCTGCGAATCAACCAGGAGACTTTCTCCATAATAACATCAAATACAGAAAGAAAAATAACCCCCTCAACACCTTTACCCATTAACATAATAAAAAAAAAATACAAAGCGTAAAATGAATGTAAGAAAAATATTCTTCACTTACTTCGAAAGTTGATAAATAGTTATACATATACTAATGTGTGTGTATACATATACTATGCATAAAAATAAATATAAAAATTAAACAAAGTGAAATATAAATATATACCGTTTAAAGTCAAAGTTATTTTCATAATTAATTTTTAAAACTATTATTTACACAAGCAATTAAATGCAAATTGGCTGTCTCCCCTTTTCCATAATATATATATATATATATATATATATATATATATATATATATATATATATATATATATATATATATATATATATATATATATATATATATATATATATATATATATGTGTGGTTCTCAAAACTTGTGCTTCCGAGCTTGCACCCTGCCTCGGTAAACTATTTCGTCTTGTCTATCTACTTCAACCTTCCCTTCTTGCTGGAAACGTGCGCTCATTCAACCTGTGCCGAAGAAGGGGACCCCTCTCAACCCTCCAACTACCGTCCTATTTCTTTGACCTCCGTTCTCTCTAAAGTTTTCGAATCTATCCTTAACAGGAAGATTTGGAAGCATCTCAATTCTTCTAATCTTATCTCTGATCGCCAGTATGGCTTTCGTAAGAAACGCTCTACAGGTGATCTTCTTTCCCTTCTCTCTGAATCTTGGTCCTCCGCTATTCGGCATTTCGGTGAATCTTTTGCTGTCGCGCTGGACATATCGAAAGCCTTCGATAGAGTCTGGCACAAAGCTTTGATTTCTAAACTTCCCTCTTTCGGTATCTATCCTTCTCTCTGTGATCTTCTCGCTAATTTCCTTTCCGGTCGTTCTATAGCAACTGTTGTAGACGGCCACCGTTCATCCTTTAAATCTATTAATAGTGGTGTTTCCTCAGGGTTCTGTACTATCACCAACACTTTTTCTACTCTTCATTAATGACCTTCTCTCCATCACCTCATCTCCTATCCACTCCTATGCTGATGACTCCACCCTTCATTATTCCTTCCATTTTGAAAAACGTCCCACCCAACAGCAGTTGATAGACTCGAGAAGGGTAGCCTTGGAACAACTAACCTCTGATCTTTCCCGTATTTCAAATTGGGGCAGAGAAAACATGGTTGTTTTCAATGCCTCAAAAACTCAGTTCCTCCATCTCTCCACTCGACACAATCTTCCACACAACTATGATATCTTCTTCGAAAACACACAACTCAAGCCTTCATCTGTCCTTAATATTCTTGGTGTTTCTTTTTCTCGTGATCTTTCTTGGAAAGATCACATTACTTCTCTTTCTAAACAAGCTTCTAAGAGGTTGGGTGTTCTGAGGCGCCTTCAGAATTACTTCACGCCACCCCAGTTGCTTGCTCTGTATAGGGGTGTTGTTCGTCCCGGTATGGAGTATGCTTCGCACATCTGGGGTGGTTCCACACATACAGCTCCCTTAGAGAAGGTGGAGTCAAGGGCATTTCGTCTCATCAACTCTCCTACTCTTACTAACTCTCTCAATCTCTTTCTGCCCGTCGAATTGTTGCGTCACTCTCTCTTTACTATCGCTATTACAACAGACACTGCTCTTCTGAACTCTCTCGTTGCATAA
>SEYY01024971.1:35000-45000 GCA_009176605.1 Armadillidium nasatum
AGAAAGTGTTTAAGTCAAAGGAAGTTGGGAAAACAGATAAAGAAAGTGTTCCAGACTTTACCAGTAGAGTACATGTAAGAGAGCATAGCGATTGAGTCTTGGATCAGAGAATCGGAAAGAAAAAGGGTGAGACTTTCAACAAAGACATGTTGCACGTTCGTCTCAAAGTAGAAGGTATGGAACGGGAGAGTTTAGAAGAGCAACGTCCGTCGTAATAGCAATTGTATAGTTAGAGTGACGCAACAATTCGATGAGCAGAAAAAGACTGAGGAGAATTAGTGAGAGGAGGAAATTTGACGAGAAGAAAGGCTTTAGACTCTACCTTTTCAAGGAGAACCGTATGAGTGGAACCATCCCAGAAGTGTGAGGTGTACTTCATACAGAGGTGGACAACGCCCATATATAGAGCAACCAGCTGGGGCGACGTGAAAATATTACGAAGGCGCCTCAGAAAGGGGATTTTATGTGATCTTTTCAAGAAATATCAAGAGGAAAAGAAACACCGAGAATACTTAGGAGAAATGAAGGTTTGAGTTGTGTGTTTTCGAAGAAGATATAATTGTGTGGAAGTTTGTGGCGATCAAAGAGATGGTAGAATTTAGTTTTGGAAGCATTGAAAACGACCATGTTTACTCTGAACCATTCAGAAATACGAGAAAGATAAGAGGTTAGTTCCTCCAAGTTCACCATTCTAGCTCAAATTAACTGCTGATGGAAGTAGCGTCCCTTAAATTGAAAAGTAATGAAGAGTGAAGTCATCAGCATAGGAGGGAATAGGTAATTAAGTAACGAAGAGTATGTCATTAATGAAAGGTAGAAAAAATAGATTGGAGTTAGGACAGATCTCTGAGTAAAACCATTATTAATAGATTTAAAGAAAGAACGTTGGCTGTCTACAAAAGTTGCTATAGAACCACTTGTAGAAATTAGAGGTAAGGTCACAGAAAGAAAGATAGATACCAAAAGAGGAAAATTTAGAAATCAAAGCTTTGTGATAGACTCTATTGAAAGCTTTCGGTATGTTTCAGCGCGACAGCAAAAGATTCACTGAAATGCCGAAGAGTGGAGGACCAAGAGTCAGAGAGAAGGGGGAAGAATATCTCCAATTGAGCTTTTCTTACGAAAGTCATACTGGCGATTAGAGATAAGATTAGAAGAATTGAGATGTTTCCAAATCTTCTTGATAAGAATTAATTCGAAAATTTTACAAAAAACGGAGGTCAAAGAATTGGGACGGTAGTTGGAGGATTGAGATGGATTCCCTTTCTTCGGCACAGGTTGAATGAGCACAAGAATCAACAAGAAGGCAAGACTGAAGTAGAAAGACAGAGACGAAATAGTTTACCAAGTACGGAAGCACAAGTTTTTAGAACCACAGTAGGGATACCATCAGGACCGTACACCTTTTTAATTTTAAGCTCAGAGAGAGCAGAAATGACGTCTTTATAAGAAATTCTAATTTTAGGCATAAATGAGTTGAAGGGGTTTTAAAGATGGGGAATAGTACCGGAATCGTCTAAAGTTGAATTTGAGGCAAAAGTTAGAGCAAATATTTCAGCTCATGAAGAAAGTAAAAATTAATTTGTGCCTTTAGAAGATACTAAAGGAGTAAAAGAAGAAGAGCAAAGTTAGAGTTGACATTTTTTTTCAAAATGCTAGAAAGGGCATGAAGAATATGGACCAGAAAGAATATTGCATTTTGTTTGTATGTATATATATATATATATATATATATATATATATATATATATATATATATATATATATATATATATATATATATATATATATATATATATATATATATATAGCAAATGGAATATATAATGAAATGAAGTATTAACAACAGATTATCACCATTATTGAAAATCTATTAGACTCTCTTTATTAATACCATTTATTTGATCTCAAACTTGATTAAACACTATATTTAACAATTAGGAAATTCTCGCTTTGTTGGTTTCATTAAAACCTAGAAATGTAGCTATGTTTTATTATAAGTCAACGGGCTTAGTTTAAGCTTTTCTGTTATATATAATTCAAGTTTATAATACGTCAGTATTATTTTTCAGAAAAAATCCAAAGAGCATTTATTTGAATAATGAAATACGTAGAATTATTACAATTGAATGAAATGTTTTTTTATTATTGAAAAAAAAATTTTAAAATCAAATTTTGAATATTGCAATTTTTATTAGCTGTCAAATTATATTATAAAAGTTTGTAAAATTATTTATTTTTTTTTTTTTTATGTCTCCTCCAGTGGGCAAAGGCCAGGAGGCCTACCAAATTCCACCGGAGTTGGGAAAGGTCTATAATCATGGTCGATGGTGGCCGACGTGTACAGACACACGGCGTTTGAAAGTATGCAAGTCAAAGGAAGTTGGGAAAACAGATGAAGGGAGTGTGTTCCAGACTTTACCAGTAGAGTATATGTAAGACTGAGCATAGCGGTTAAGTCTGGGGTCGGAGAGTTGGACAGAGAAAGGATGAGAATGTGTAGAAAGGCGTGTCGCACGAGCTCTTCTCAATGGAGGAAGTATGCAACGAGAGAGTTCAGAAGAGTGTCTGTTGTAATAGCGATAGTAAAGAGAGAGTGACGCAACAATTCGACGGGCAGAAAGAGATTGAAGAGAGTTAGTAAGAGTAGGAGAGTTGATGAGACGAAATGCCCTTGACTCCACCTTCTCTAAGAGAGCTGTATGTGTGGAACCACCCCAGATGTGCGAAGCATACTCCATACAGGGACGAACAACACCCCTATACAGAGCAAGCAACTGGGTGGCGTGAAGTAATTCTGAAGGCGCCTCAGAACACCCAACCTCTTAGAAGCTTGTTTACAAAGAGAAGTAATGTGATCTTTCCAAGAAAGATCACGAGAAAAAGAAACACCAAGAATATTAAGGACAGATGAAGGCTTGAGTTGTGTGTTTTCGAAGAAGATATCATAGTTGTGTGGAAGATTGTGTCGAGTGGAGAGATGGAGGAACTGAGTTTTTGAGGCATTGAAAACAACCATGTTTTCTCTGCCCCAATTTGAAATACGGGAAAGATCAGAGGTTAGTTGTTCCAAGGCTACCCTTCTCGAGTCTATCAACTGCTGTTGGGTGGGACGTTTATCAAAATGAAAGAAATAATGAAGTCATCAGCATAGGAGTGGATAGGAGATGAGGTGATGGAGAGAAGGTCATTAATGAAGAGTAGAAAAAGTGTTGGTGATAGTACAGAACCCTGAGGAACACCACTATTAATAGATTTAAAGGATGAACGGTGGCCGTCTACAACAGTTGCTATAGAACGACCGGAAAGGAAATTAGCGAGAAGATCACAGAGAGAAGGATAGATACCGAAAGAGGGAAGTTTAGAAATCAAAGCTTTGTGCCAGACTCTATCGAAGGCTTTCGATATGTCCAGCGCGACAGCAAAAGATTCACCGAAATGCCGAATAGCGGAGGACCAAGATTCAGAGAGAAGGGAAAGAAGATCACCTGTAGAGCGTTTCTTACGAAAGCCATACTGGCGATCAGAGATAAGATTAGAAGAATTGAGATGCTTCCAAATCTTCCTGTTAAGGATAGATTCGAAAACTTTAGAGAGAACGGAGGTCAAAGAAATAGGACGGTAGTTGGAGGTTTGAGAGGGGTCCCCCTTCTTCGGCACAGGTTGAATGAGCGCACGTTTCCAGCAAGAAGGGATGGTTGAAGTAGATAGACAAAGACGAAATAGTTTACCGAGGCAGGGTGCAAGCTCGGAAGCACAAGTTTTGAGAACCACAGGAGGAATACCATCAGGACCGTACGCCTTCTTAGTATTAAGCTCAGAGAGAGCAGAAATGACATCTTTAGAAGAAATTCTAATTTTAGGCATAATTGAGTTAGAGGGGGTTGAAGGAGGAGGAGTAGCTCCGGAATCGTCTAAGGTTGAATTAGAGGCAAAAGTTTGAGCAAAGAGCTCAGCTTTAGAAGAAGGTAAAACAGCAGTTGTGCCGTCGGAAGATATTAAAGGAGGGAAAGAGGAAGAAGCAAAGTTAGAGTTGACATTTTTTGCAAAATGCCAGAAAGAACGTGAAGAAGAGGAACCAGAAAGATTATTGCATTTTTTACGGAGAAAGGAGTTTTTAGTGTTACGAAGGATAGATTTTGCACGATTCCGGGATGAAATATAAGTAGCGTGAGTTTCAGGAGTTTGAAGACGACGGTAATCCCTGAAGGCAGCATCCCTGCGGCGGATAGCACGAGAACAAGCAGAGGTTAAACCAAGGTTTATTAGGTTTAGTAGAAGGGAAAGAATATGGAATGTATGCCTCCATGCCAGAGAGAATCACCTCGGTAATGCGTTCTGCACACTCCGAGGGACCCCTCCCACGGAAGCAATAATCATTCCACGGGAAATCAAAGAAGTACGACCGCAAGTCCGACCAGCTTGCGGCACCGAAGTGCCACAAGCGTTTCCTTTCCGTAGAAGGGGGTCTTTCCTGCGGAAGACTTGAAGAGATAGGAGAGGATACAGAGATAAGAAGATGATCGGAGGAACCCAGAGGAGGAAAGAGTTTAACAGTATAAGGAGAAGGATTAGAAGTTAGGAAAAGGTCTAGAACGTTGGGTTCATTTCCAAGACGATCAGGGATACGAGTAGGGAGCTGCACCAACTGCTCAAGGTCGTTTTGGATAGCGAAAAGGAAGGCACGTTCACCAGCTGTATCATGAGAACTAGAAGAAAGCCATTGGCGGTGGTGAACATTGAAATCACCTAATATGATGATTTCAGAGAAAGGAGAAGAAGAGAGAATGTGCTCTATTTTGGAGTTTAAATAGTCGAAGAATTTAGCATAGTCAGTAGAATTAGGAGATAAATAAACTGAACAAATGAATTTAGTCGTAGAGTGGCAAGAGAGCCTAAGCCATAAGGTGGAAAATTCGGAAGACTCCAAATTAGAGACATCGTTGCGACAACAAACAACCGCCTTTGGCTGAAAATTGAGGATAGAGACAGTAGGAGGAAACAGAATAGGGTTTGCTATCAGAACGCTCAAACATCTGAGTTTCGGTTAAGAATAAGAGGTGAAGTCTAGAAGAAGAGAGGTGATGTTCAACAAAGTGGAAATTAGAGTGCAGACCGCGAATGTTGCAGAAATTAATGAAAAAAATAGACCGTGCATCAGGACAAGCCGGCGGCCGAGTCCTGGTGGCACCAACCCCATCACCGGAGGCCACCAACTCCCAAGTGGTGATGGGGGAAGGGGTGGATGAGGGGCTATTTTTGGAAGCCGCCCCCCGTAGGCTTCTCCGAGGCTACCAAAGTTGACGCCATTTTTGATTTTATTTTAATTATTTTTAAGATGTGTTAGAAATGTTTTATGTATGTAAAGGAGAGCCACTCCGTGTAGATAGAAGGTGAGCGCGAAAGGGAGCGAACCATTGGGCACCGGGATGAGATAGGAGTACCTTTAACATCCCGTATACCCAACAGGGGGGTAATCTCATCGCTTCGGGAGCGCTACTTCCCTCCCCCGTATATATATATATATATATATATATATATATATATATATATATATATATATATATATATATATATATATATATATATATATATATATATATATATATATATATTCATACGGTGGTCCAAAAATAACTTGCGTTTTAAAATTATCAAAAACTCGATAATTATCTAACGTAGATAGTTCAAAATTAGATAAGAGCATAATTAATGGTTTATTTATATTTGAGAAAATTGTAAAAATTCTACCTTCATTTGTTGATTTTTTGATGATTTTTTTAAGCTATATAAAAAGCTTAATTTCCACCCGGTATGGCATGCGTCACTGCTCTTTAAGCACTCCTCCTGTGGGTTTCCTCTTTTTCTTTGCTTACCTATGTCAAGTTTCCTCTCAAGTCGCTCCATATCAGTTTTTGTTGAAGAGTGACTTTCTCTTCTTAACTTACTAATTATGGTGTTACTCAGGGTTCTGTTCTATCCACTACTCTATTCTTACTTTTCATCTATGACCTCCTCAGATGCACTTCCAACTCTGTTCATTCTTATGACGATGACTCAACTCTCCATTCTTCTACTCATTTCAAATCTACCCTTTCTTTTGCTTTTAGACTTGCTTCTCGTCTTTAGCCTTCCGATTTCATTTCTTCCCAACCTGGAAGGAATTTCATAGTGGTGTTACCACAATCTTGTGAAATTCACCCTTCTGAAAACTCAGCTTCTTCATACCTCCATCTCTAAAACACATCCAAACTTTCCTATTTCCTTCGACGGCTCTCCTATATCACCTGTAAACAACATAAACATTCTTGGTCTTAACAAAAATAAACAAATTATCTTGGAAACCTCATATCACAGCGATTGCTAAGGTAGCTTCAAAGAAGCTTGGAATTTCTTCAGGTTGAGGGAATTTTTTACATTTTTTTGAGGCATGAATCTTATTCGTCCTTTTACAATATGTGAGTGTTTCAAACTCGAAGCTTGCTCGTAGTGTTGTCTCCTTCTTTCCAGCCACCTTTGTTCTGTGGAATTCCTTATCATTTTATGTTTTTTTCTGTAGTATTTAATCTTCCTCTCTTTAAAGCCTCCGTCTGTGCTAACTTTAGTGATATGCGTTAGATTTGGGCTTACGTGGGTTTCCTTTAATGTTTTTATAATGCCCCCTCCTTGAAGAGAGCTTTGACATGAGTGGTGGGAACGTGTAAAATATATATATATATATATATATATATATATATATATATATATATATATATATATATATATATATATATATATATATATATATATATATATATATATATATATATATATATATATTGAAATACAAATAAAAAATTTTAGAAAGTTTGAAGCTCGATATTCGGTTAAAATTTAAGCTGACTGAAAAAAAATGTGATTAGCATATCAATAATAATATAATAAGAATTAATTTTATTTTAATTAATTTTTTTTTAATATTTTTAAGCTTCTATCAAGTTTTAAAAATATTGTTAGGTATAGAATACATTCGTACTATGAAGCATAAACCAAATCGTGGACAGGTAAAGAGACTGACACTTCAAAAACAATCGGTCAGCAAAGCATATTTTCTTCCCCAAAACTTAATACAGATTATATATATAAATAAATATTTTGAAAACTTACCAAAAAGTTTAGTTTTCATTGATATTTAAGTCTATTATTATTATTATTATTATTATTATTATTATTATTATTATTAGTAGTAGTAGTAGTAGTAGTAGTAGTAGTAGTAGTTTAAATTTAGTAGTTTTTAGCTTTTATTAAATTATTATTATTATTATTATTATTATTATTATTATTATTATTATTATTATTATTATTATTATTATTATTATTATTATTATATTATTATTATTATTATTATTATTATTATTATTATTATTATTATTATTATTATTATTATTATTATTATTATTATATATATATATATATATATATATATATATATATATATATATATATATATATATATATATATATATATATATATATATATATATATATATATATAGATATATATATATATATATATATATATATTATATATATATATATATATATATATATATATATATATATATATATATATATATATATATATATATATATATATATATATAATATATATATATATATATATATATATATATATATATATATATATATATATATCATTAAGACATTTAAATCCCCATATTCTCCTCATTGATAAACTAAAAACAAATGTGTAACACCAATCACGGATGCCTTTTGTACGATGATTTTTCTATAATAAATGGCAGGCTTCTATAAAGGCAAATTTCAAAAAAGAGATTTCTCTCAATTAATCTATTAAAGATGATGACTAGCAAGAGAGTCCTTGAATAGAAGCTATTTTTTGGAGAGATCATAGAAATGAACTTCGAGATTAACTCTCAAAGGTGACAATAAAAAGGAAAACACCTCGAAGTGAATAAATGGGGTTCCTTGAAATTGGTAAATGAATCATTTTACTTTTTGCTCTTTTTAGTAACCATACGTACAAATAGGGATTCTTATAATTATAAGTACATGTTATACAAATGCCATATAATAGACGCATATATATATTATTTATATACATAAGTTAAATAGAAATATGCATTTCTGTGGTTTTAATTGTATAGATAAAATGTTTATTTCATTGTATATATATATATATATATATATATATATATATATATATATATATATATATATATATATATATATATATATATATATATATATATATATATATATATATATATATATATATATATATATATATATATATATATATATATATCTAGAATCATAAGAAGGATGATTTTTGGCTAGCTAGGTCAGTCTTGAATGGATTGTAACAGGCCTAGCAAACCGACAACCATCATTTTTATATTTCTAGAGGCTGGGAACCCTATTAACCAGTATTTCTCCCTTCCCACTTACGGCTACAGGAATATGAATACTTTCTGTAGCAGACACGACCCTGTATTATGTGTGAAATATATATATATATATATATATATATATATATATATATATATATATATATATATATATATATATATATATATATATATATATATATATATATATATATATATATATATATATAGCAAGGAATCAATTTCACTATTTTATATTGAACTTTCGTAGACATACTATTCCCAACATTCAGCTTAATAGAATTCCTTTTAATCCGAATGAAATAGAAATTCACGTGCGAGAAATGTGTTAATAATAAATAATAATAATAATAATAATAATAATAATAATAATAATAATAATAATAATAATAATAATAATAATAATAATAATAAAATTTATTTACCTTTTATTATTAATTAAGAACTATCCCTAAACGCTTTTATTGTGTCCTTTTCTTCCAAGGTATATATATATATATATATATATATATATATATATATATATATATATATATATATATATATATATATATATATATATATATATATATATATATATATATATATATATATATATATATATATATATATATATATATATATATATACATATATATATATATATATAAATATATATCTTTAAAAAAAAATTAAAAAAACATGGGAATTTATGATGCATTTCTATAAAAATTAAAAATACATTTTCCCTTAATTAGATAGAAATTATTCTTTTCAATATTATTATGATTATTTTATTATTATATTTATCATTATTATTATTATTATTATTATTATTATTATTATTATTATTATTATTATTATTATTATTATTAATTATTATTATTTTATTCTATTTTTATTATTTTAAATTATATATATATATATATATATATATATATATATATATATATATATATATATATATATATATATATATATATATATATATATATATATATATATATATATATATATATATATATATATATATATATATATATATATATATATATATATAGTATATATATATATATATATATATATATATATATATATATATATATATATATATATATATCTTTACTGGCCCGTAAGAGATTGTAACCTGGAGAAATATGACAATTTGGACCTATACAAAAAGCGTAATTTACCACGATAATTCTATTAATTATTTTAGATTCTATCTGATAATAAAATCCGATACCTTCCTTTATAAGATAGCTTTAAAATTACAATACATTATATATATATATATATATATATATATATATATATATATATATATATATATATATATATATATATATATATATATATATATATATATATATATATATATATAGTATGTAACACGCTTCCAAAGATATTGGGTATTCTGAGGGCCTTCGTAATTTTTTAACACCATCCAAGTTGCTTGCTCTCTATAGTAGTGTTGTTCGCCCTTTTTGAAGAATGCGTCACATACTGGGATGTCCATTCATACAGGTGGAGTCTAGGGCTGTTTGTCTTAACTTATGCTCCCACTAATTCTTCTCTAGTCAAATTGT